>JAPYZO010004859.1:0-13810 GCA_030522905.1 Torymus flavipes | reverse complement strand
TTTGTTGTACCGTACGTGGTCTACCCTGCGTATTATGATTAATGGGTTGTTATATTCAATCGTCCCGGTAACTCTTATCTGTTAAGCAATCATTTTCATTTTTATCGGCTTCTTATAATCTCCGCACACGTTCGGAGACTTTTCAAGTTGCCCTCCCCCCCGTTATTTTGTAGCATAATAACCAAAACATCCTGTAACAACACTTCTGTACTACACATAATTAAATAAATTAAACCGTTTTTAACATTATCTTGTTTCCTTCTTTGCAGCAAAATGCGCGCGGACTGCTCGGCTGCGGTCGCATGGTCGTGGGCGGGGTCATCGGTGCGGGTGGCGCCGATAATGGCTGCATGAGCGACGTCTCCGACGTGGGCATCATGATGATGGCCAAGTACATGAAGCAGGAGCTTACCTCGGACGCTGAGGAGGAGGGCCTGGTGCCCAACTCCAGCGGACGCTTCAATGGGGCCTTCTCCATGCGCAAGGTGCCTTCGCTTTCGGATCTCTCAGATCCCGAGAGTTCATTAGGTAAGTCGATTATTTATATATTATGCAAAATATGTATATGTAAATGTTTTTTCGGCACGTCAAAGTAGAGGTTAAAATTTTTCTATCAATAGATAATATTATAATCTCGATGCTTTTGAACAAAATGTAGTATTTGTATTATACTTGAACGCCACTATTTTGACGCAGCTTACACAGCGTATCGATGTCTATATACCAAACCAAAAGCTTAAAATCTCGAAACTTTAAAACTCAATTATACCCCCCTCCGCAATAAAAAGAAGCAACGATTCGTCACAATTACGTCTAAAGGTAAGTGCACGTAAACATAATATACGACTGATTCAATCGTCCCGGAGATCCACAAATTGATGGATCTACCCCTAAACAGCCTAAAAAATTTCTCCCAATTACGAGGAAAGCCCGCAAGCAATCGCATCGAATCTTATACACCGCACCTCGTAGAGAGGAAGTCCAAGGCTGCCCGTATACGCACACGCACTCATATATATGCGGGACGACGACCAGATGCAGCAGCAGCAGCATCCGAGTAGCTGCAGCGCGGCTCTATTAGGATTGATGACGATGATTGCCGCAGCGCGCGGAAGTTCGTTTAAACGCACATGCGTCGTCGTAAGAACACGCGCGCGCGAGTGTGTAAGCTCCCCGCCGTCGTGGCATTAAGACGCGTCGTGTGCGTGGCCATTGTCGCCGCGTATATAAGCTGCTTCTGTGCAGTACACTGCGCTTCCCGTTTCCGGTTGGCAGAGAGCCGCGCTGGGGGAGGAGGTAATTAGTGGCTGGGCTGCCGAAAATATGGGTAGCGTGGAAGATTGGGGCTATTGTGTATATGTTGAGGTGTGGGGGCCGTATATATGAAGAGACGAGGGAATTTCGAGTTGTCAAATTGTTTTATATTATAGCTCTTCTGTTATTATTGGATTAAGAGAGAATTTTTTTTATTGAGGTTAACGCGTGTGTATACGTTGGCTAGAAGCTATGGAAATATAGTTTATTTTTATTAAAACCATCGTAAAGATCTGTACAATTACACGCACGCACAATATGTTATATATCCCATTTCGAATGCCATTGGTATACGAAAATCAACGAAATCACTTCTACGTACTTACTTCAGACGCACAAAGCCGCAGCACACACGCCAAGCAAGTACACAACCTACTCAAATCCAAAACGACACAGACATACACACAGACGCTTCCACTCGAGTCACGCGCGCGGCGGGCAATTTTCGGCGCAATTATCCCATTACCCCAATCGCGTCCCGCTTGCCCACGCGACTTAACTTCCACACACGCCTGCCTACCTAATTACCTCCACACTCGCTCTCTCTCTCTCTCTCAACCTTTTTCGCGCGAGCGTTGCGCCGTAAGTAGTAACACGAGCCATCCACGAAGGAAAAAAGCCCACGCTGTCTCCCCCTCTCTCTCTGTGTATATGTATCGCGCTGCGTCGGGGCGGCAAGTCGATCTTGTTACTCGCGGTTAGACGAGCGCGAATGAAAATGTAGCGAGAATTCACGAATTGGATAATCAGCGGCATCCTCATTAAAGGCCCCCGCGTGTAAGCGCACACACGCGTGTATATGTGTGTGTAAACGCCCCCGTCTTCCCTTCTCTCTCTCTCTCTCTCTCTCTCTTTCTCTCTCGGTGTCGCGTTGTGCGGCTTTGTCGAGCGAGCGGGAGCGCGACTGTGATGTCCCCCCCGGCGGAGTGCAATCGGGAGAGTGATCCACGTGCTTGTGTCTGTTGCGTGTGTGATGGAAGAGTGACAGAGATGTGCGTGGGTGTGCGGATTTTTTTTAAGAAACGGTGGGCGTTTTTGGGAGGTTTGGTGGGTTGGGTCGGAGGGTTTATGAGGAAGAGGAGATTTGAGTAATTTAGTTTTCGAGTATAGGAGTTTGTATGTCGAGACGTAAAATGAGACGTAAAATGAGTGATTTTTATTGGTATAGCTTGAGATTGAGTTTAAAAAATGACAGAGTTTACTTGTTCTTTGTTATTATTAATTTAGACAGTAATTATCTATATAAAAGGTTGATCGTATATCGTCGCGTTCGTATGATAATACGATATGTAGGTCTAGGATATATACGATAAAACTTTAAACAAGCTACTATGCAACGCTTAACAGCATTAGCTTACATGTATACTCAAAGTCCTTCGCTAGAATAAAATACACTGTTAAATTGACGCGAACGACTTGAAAGTATTCGTAAAAGACTCAAACGCACACCATCACACACGCTACTCCAGCGCGCTATGTCCGAGAAAGAAATTTTTCAATTATGTTTATTCATCCAACGTAATTATTCAATATCTTTCTCTCTCGCCAGTGGGCTCGCAGCATCACTTCTAGGCTAATTTTTTCATTACCATCGCGAAAAACCCGTTGTTTAGCTCCCCTTTCCCCTCAGTCTGCTGTAGCTGTGGCAGCAGCATCGCCGCGTGCGACAATGAAAACCGCGTCTCGCTCACGCTCAATTACACGGTTGAGCCACTCGGCTAATTAGAGCCCCCACTATCTCGCGGCGAGCTTTTAATTTGTTTTGCAAAATGGTCCCGCTTTTTGCGCGCCCTAGAAAATCCGCTTTCGCGCGGCATTTTACGTGATTGAATTAGGCTCGTTTTCTCCGTTCACTCGCCGCGGCGTGCATCTTGCACTCGCCATCAGCTAATGTAAGTACGTATACAGTAGCTCCGTAGGCGTATGTGCGTAGTGCGTTGTAGCACAATGAGCGGCGCGGAGCTTTTAAAACACACGCGTAATTTTATAATTAGAGGAAGACGTGCGCGCGAGTCGCATTGTTCGTCGCGTGTACGCTATTCCTCTACTTGATTGTCGCGATAGCAGTGGGCAGAGAAGCACAATCCTGTACTGAACGCATCGGCAAGCTTGTCACAACACACACACACACACACACACACACACGCACACGGCGAACGGACAAAAGCCCAAGCTGTGTAGAAGAGTGAGCTATACAGGCGGAGGTTAGATATGCAAACATTGCGAGCGTCGCGAGGAAAGTGTCTTGTTCTTCGACGGTTTAGCTCTATTTTACATCACTGATAGAAAGGAATATTTGAGCCAAAGTGCTGTGACTATTAACAGTTAAGACATGAAACTAAAATTATTATAAATAGGATGATATGGTTAATAATTAAGTCAAATTTCATTAGGTATTAAAAGTTAGAGTATTTCTACAAATATTTATATTGTTTTTAATACTTTTTATACGTTTCAAATTGTTTAACACAATATCATAACTATATTGGTCGGATATGTCAATTAGGCGTTAAACAAAATGTTAATAAGAAACGATAAAAACTTCATAAGAAGTTGTAGATATACTCTAACTATTAATACGTAATGTAAATTTGACTTGCTTAATAACAATATCATTCTATTTTTAATAATTTTAGTTTCATGACTTAACTGTTATGTCACAGGGCTTTGGCTCAAATATTCCTTTCTATCAGTGGCACTTGCGCAGTGTGTTCTTCCAATACCACCGTTATAATACCTTTTTCCATTTTAAAATATATAATATAAGAAAAACCTATTGCAACGTTTACTATATGGTTTATCGTTACAACAAGAGCAGCAACAATTCTGGAACTCTCGATGGAACTCTAATTCCCCTTTCCACGAATACCGCTCGAACGTAACACTAAAACACACACCGGTCAATCCTCCGATTAAGATAATTCCGCGGCTGTATCTCTCTCGCCTAATCTCAAAGTACCATCGTAACTTCTTCTTGCCACCTCCTTGCAGCAGCAGCAGCAGCGGCACCCCAGACAAAATCATCGATCGCCGGCGTTCCCGCAATCTTCACCTCAGCCGATCGTCGTCGCGGATCGCGGTGTCTCATAAGGCGATACACACCGAAGCCCCGCTAATCGTCGCAGAAAAACCGCGACGCGAGCCTTTTGAGGCGGGGCCGCGTATATGTCTACGTGGAAAAGATCCTCGTCCGGTCGTTTTTCCCTGCGGAGTATATATCGGGGGATAAACGGCGACGACCGCGACATGCGTGTTGTACGATCGTCCCTTTTTTGACGAGCGCGTAGGATGGATGGATATGGGAGAGGTGGCTTTTCTTTTTGTCGGTTAGGTAGAGGTTGTGCTGGCGATGGCTGGGTTTGGTATCGGTTGCTCGAGCGCGGTTGACTGATGTCTGCAGGCCACGAGATGTACATCATCACAGAGTGCGCATGATGGTCGTCGGATTAGGATTTTCCCATGGAAGTTTGTTGTAATGTTTTTTCTTTTTTAATACAATCTTTAGATATTGCATATTACAATGTGGTATTATTCTGAAAATTAGACATTAATTTGAATAATAGCATCACAGCTTTTGTCTTAATGATAAATATAGTGCCTCTATTCTCTTCTATATAACAAAACACAATAAATTCAAGAGATGTGCGAATTCAAAATAGACAAAGACGCCTCTTTGTCGGAGCGGCCTTATTGAATAAAGACGCGTATACAACATGCAGGTTTTCCGCTTTGTGCGAAATTTCGATTCTCTCGGTCTCTCTCACCAGCCAATAACGGCCAGTACATTTTTCGAACATAAAACGACGCCGCGATAAATGTTTATTTTTACCGTGCAATCGGGCGGTTATTCGCGCTTATTATGCGATAAGTGTTACTTTCACCACGACAAGGGGCCATCGTATAAGTTACTCAAAAGAAGAAGAAAAAAAAAAGAAAGCTTTTCGCATACTTACTCTCATTTATGATAATTATGTCTTACTCCCGACTGTAACTCTATATTATAGCATGGCCAAAAATATGAAATATAACCCGCGTGCGTAACCTCGTTTTTTTCGGACAAAAACTAGTTTATTTTCCTCTAACATTTTTGCCAGCGGGAATTACCAAACCGAAAAAATAGCGTACATAATCTCAACGACCGCGTCAGTGTCATAGCGTGCCAATGGAAAGTCCGCAGCCTCACCCGAAACGAGAAAAAAGAAGACGTCGCCGTCGATTTCTTCGTATATACACCGCGACGTCCGAAATGTAACGTTACTTCGGATATTTACACAAAGTGTATACGTGTGCACGCATACACACGTACTTGCATAAGCTCATTCTCTCCTGTCCCTCTCCAGGCTCTCATATTCCCATACGACGAGCCGACGTTAAACATACGACGCTAAACCTTGTGTGTGTATATGTGCAAATCCGCCGCGCGCGACTTCTTTCTCTCTCGCTCTGTCCCGCGACGTGTCCGGTTCGTGTGCGCGCGTCCCTCCCTGAAAGGCTTCATTGACGACAATGGCACACGGCGGCAGCGGCGCAATTACGTCGTCGTTGCGCTTTTTTCATATAGCGTTGACGCTCGAAGAAATCTCGCGTGAGAGAGAGAGAGAGGCCGAATCTCTCGCACACGTGCATCATATAAGAGAGGCGAAAAACCGCAGCTCGGTGCGGTGTAGCTGCGAGAGAAAAAAGAAAACAGCCCCCAAGTGTGATGCGAGTGAGGGTCCGTTCTCACGTTCTCGATTGATATTCGGGTCCGATCGGATGTTGTTGGCCGATGCGTTCGTTCTCTTGCTCGCTCGCACGCACATGTGTGGTTTTCTGCGCTCGGTTTTCGGAGAGATTGATATAAACCGGGAGGACCTGCGGGATTGTTATTAATGTATAGTGAGAGAAAGGCGCGGAGGGGATAATTTCGAGAGATTGATAACTGGTAGTTTTCTAAGACGAAGGATTTTTTTTTCGTGGGAGAGGCGCGAGTTAAATTGTTTTAGATGAGAGGTGGTGAGGGATCGGGAGGAATTATAATTATGAGGTTGGATTTTACGGGATGCAGATGTACAGCTATATATATGAGTGTAGGGTTTTTTTTTGTGAAAATTGTATAGAAGATTTGTATGGGTCTTGTTACAAAAAATAATGTAATAACGCAAACGTAATAACTATACGTGTTTTCGGAAACAGGTGTATAATAACAAGGGATTTTACTGTTAAACGTTGGCGTACTTCTTTATCGTGATTAATCATTCAGGCCGAAGATGATGAAGTAATTAAATATATTTCGTAATGCCAAAGGAAATTAATGTTAACGGCGTTGCGCGCATTTCCGTCACCGTGACTATGCAAAGACATAATGCGCGCGTGTTTTCCAGCCAAATATATATATATATATATATATATATTGTTGCACCCCCCCTAAATTCTTCATCTCCTACGCACGCTTGATTCGTATCTATTATCTGCACTCTCCCGCCCCCGCGCGATAATTCGATAATTACCTCGCACGCCCGCGCGCTATCACACTATACCAATTTCCACGTATCGAGCGCAATTATCTCGGACTGCCTGTATATATAGCGATATAATTACGCGGCGACCACCTATACACACACACACATACAGCTGGCATAATTGATAAGCACGCGACGCGCTCTTATATATACATGATCGCTACAGGCCAGCACTCCACCCTCTAAATCTCGCACTAATTGCTCTCGCGCGAGCATAGGTCGTTGCACACACAAGCTATACTAGGAAACGATCAATCGTGTCCGACCAATTACCTCTCTTTTTTATTTGTATTATTTCTACATCGCCATTACACAGATCGCTACCGCATCCACGCCCGAAAAAAGCCCGCAGCTGTAAATATATACGCGCAAGTATACGCATACGTTGAATGAGAAAGAGAGAGAGAGAGAGATAACCGTTCCGCGAACTCGCAATCTGCGCGATTTTTATTTAGCCCCGTCCGATGCTCGCTCATACCCACTTACTCACACTGTGCAAACAGTCTTGCGAGCGCGAGCTTTGTGTTGCGTTGCGTTGCGTCGTGTATATCATGTATGTATGTATGTATGAACGAACAAACATACGAGCGCGGTCGCTCGGTTGCCCTTCCCACGCGCGCGCGCGAATTTCCCGGGAGGATTACGCTATCATCGGGGCTTCTTTTTTCGATATACACTTTCTATACATACGCGCGCTCGCTCGCCGCTCAACGTTCATTCACTATAATGCGCTGCGCCATGCCTCTTCTCATTCACAAAACAAACATGCGCGCGGTGTCTGATCTCATTTCTATTTTTTCCCCCGTTTGCAAGAAATATCGCTCACACTTATAGGCACGCACAGATTGTTTTATTGCTCGTCAAAACAATCCGTGAACCGAACCGCGCATATTATACGCTATACTATATTCATTGATAAAATTCGGCCGAAGCCAGTCGGTGTCTGCATCTATCGGCGGTTCTCGAAAGCACCGAGGTACGATGATCCGCTCATAGGTAGCGCGACGCGGCTGTATATTTTACCGCCTGGCTCTGGTTGCGGCCTGCTCCTGCGGATGGTAAAGTAGAGTCCTGCGCGCGAGAGGGAGGGAACGAGAGAGAGGAAGCTCGCTCTCTCGACGATAAGTATATCCGCGCGCGCTCGTGCGTTCGCGTTTTCATCAATGAACGGCCGCGGGACTAGGATCGCAGCAGCGTCGCCGGTGGCGCAGGCAGCGCGCCTGTCTCGGCCCCTTGGCTCCTAATACATCCCTTCGCGATTTGTAAGTTCTGTAATAGTCCTTGATAAGGGCGGATACGCGGCTGTATGACGATTGTGGGACTGTATAGGGGGAGTCGAATTGTTTCAGTGCAGAGTGGGGGTACAGAGAATCATAGAGTTAGCTAAAAGAGTGACAGAAATATAGATAACTAAGGGTTCTTAGAGTAGAGCCACAAAGCAATTTTAAAGCGAAAGATAACATAAACACATAAACGATCCAACGTAAATTACCTACCGCTGCAATAAGCATTCCATCGTCCTCTGCGACGCATTATCCATCCACCGAGCGACCACACAACCATCCTCCTTCCTTCCATCGCTCGCCCTATACACACACACATACACACGCAGAGCTTCGGCCGGAAATCACGGGCCGAAAATAAAGTCACCGAAGCGTGCGCTCAACGAACGACGACAACGAACTACTACACGTATATATAGGCACACATACATATTCCTCTCCTCCCCTCGTTATATTCTTGCACGCACGCACAGTTGCGCGCACCTGTGGCGTGTCCCGATTCAACGATGCGCCGGGGGGCAGCAACAGGTAGCTTATATATGTATACAGTGGACGGGGCCCCGTCGACGTTGCACTTGTGCGGCAGTAGCAGTGCATCGAAAGTTCGCGCGCTTTGTGTTGGAGAGATGGGGGAATTTCGGGAGGCCAATTGTTCGCCCGGTGTGTCGGAGGTCTTGGGAGAGGCTTTTATGATGAAAATTGTGTTGGCGCAAGTTTTGAAAATTTTTCCACCTGAAAATTTAGAGTTTTCTAGTTGGAGAAATTCTCATATCTGGGTATAATGTTCATTTTAATTCAAACGTATAGAACGTATATATAAATGTATTATTTTTAAACGTATATAGTTTTTTTTCAAATGTATATATACTTGCACTCCAAAACGAGCTACATTGCTCCAAAAAGCCACTTGAAAAACTCGCACACGCCAGACCCATAGCAGACATAATTTTTGACTAACTTTACAGCTATCCTATTTTCGGGCCAGAATATAACCTGGCAGTGGTTAGCCGGGCCGCCGCCGGCACAGCCTAGAAATCATGTAGCCTTCACGAAATCTGGCAACTTTCTCTCCCACTCGATCTCCCGACCATGCTTATACATATACATGTATACACATCACGCACATATGGTCTTCGGATGGTGTACGTTATATAGCCTACTATATATATGCTCTCGCCGGGTGTTCGAATTTCGGTTCCTCGCTTCCTGCCTTCCTCAAATCGAACTATCCATCTCAGCTCCTTCGTTTTCTTTTACAAAATATCTAAATGCATCGAGCGAACTTTCGACTTTCAAATATAGAATAATGCACGAATTGGAATAATCCTTATAGTACAGTGCACGCAGCAGAAAAAGCATCCAGCGCTCGGATATATATACACTCGCTACTTTAGCAAACGACCGTTCCTGCGCACCGTATACTCGCAGAAAAAAGAGCCTCAGAAAATGCAGGCGTGCGCTCGCGCGCTGCTCGTAAAAAGGGGCATAACGCGTTTTCTCGCTACCGCACATATATTCTATTAAAGGTTGTATACGCGGGCTCGCGCGCGACGGCGGCGGCGGCGACGGCAAGTGCAATTACCATTGCGCGCCCTTTTTTCTCTCTCTCTCTGCCTGCTCTTGCCTGGCGCGCAGCTCACGCGTATAATGACGTCTTCTTCTCGGTAAATGAAAATCGTCCATGCCGCGCGACGGCGATATAAATTCGCCCCTATATACAATCTCCTTCCTCCGAGCTACCTACCTCAGAGAGAGAGAGAGAGAATCGATCGCGAGCGGCGGGCGAAAGGAAGTGAGCGAGAGAGAGAGGATAGACCCCACTCGAGGCTCGAGTAGCCACGCGAGTTCATTCATGAGATCGTGGGAACGCGTCTCGTGGAGGACCGCTTTACTTACCTTCATCTCCTCCCCACTCTCTCCCTCTCTCTCTCTCTCTCTTTTCCCCTACCTCAGCGGCAGCAGCAGCGGCTACTCTCTCGCTATTATCTCTCACTCCCCGTCCTCGTTTCGCGCGCGGAGCGCGGTTGCACAATCTTCTGTCTCGCTTTCGGGCCTTCAGGTGCCTTCACACCGGCCTGCGGTTGTATATATTCGCAAGGTGCGCACAATGGGCCTCGCATTATATGCGTGAGCGTAACGCATGTATGTATACCTACATCACATACTCAAATGGGGAATACTAAAAATTCTCACTAAACTGGTTCTCCCGATTCTCTTTTCTATATATAATATATATATTGATTTCCTCCCTATGAAAGTAAATTTTTTGTCGAATCAAAAACTCTACCACTTGTTACACCGCACGTGTCTGGCGCACATCAAACAAAGCCAGAACGGATAGCTACACCAATCAACCGGTCATAATCACCCGCGGCATGTATAGCGCGAAGATTATGCAAATACCACTTATCCAACCCGCAATTAAACCTCAAGCCGCGTATATCAATCAAACTTATAACTCTCGCACATTGTGAACACCCCCTTTTGCCCCGTGTCTATCTACCTGTTCGCCAGCAGCAACAGCAAGCGCCGGGCTGTCAGAAGATTACGTCATCCACCTCCCTGCTGGCTGGCCGTGCGCGGGCATCCACGCGACCGGAAGTCTCTCGCGTTCCTCTCTCTCCCTCTCTCTCTCTCCCGGCGATTTCCTTTCGAAATCAATGGCCGGGGCGGCCCGTTTTTCCCCGGCTGTCTTCTGTCACTCTCCTCTCTCGGTACACGCGCGCGCGCGCGGGAAAGTCGCTGCGGCGGCTCCATTCATTGTCCGATTCATTCACGACTTTTCGCGCGCCAGAGCCCGATGGGGAAACTCGCGTGATCTTGCGCTCCAATCGAGAGCGCCTTTCTACTCTTAATAAAGGAGCCGCGGTGCGTGTATATATGCCGCAGATGGAAGGATATGTGTGCGTGGTTGGTATTATAGGCGGGTACACGGGAGCTGGCGAAAAACGATCGGCGCTGCTTGATTGGGAAAATAGGCGTGTGTGCGCCAGAGTTGTTTCGTTGCGGGTTTTCTGCGGGAGTGAAAGAGAGATTGATGAGCTTTCTCGCCCGCGGTTTATGATTTATGGGTAAAGATTTGCCGATATTCGGGAGAAATTTCACCCGCTCCAAACGTTTATACACCTTAAACTTATATATCTCGTATCTGGCAGCGCACACCTGATTTCCTTATATCCATATTATACATTTATACAACTAATTTATATCGACACTTACATAACCCGACTATGCATTTCCTCCTATTGATATAATACGATTTCCTCACAATTCTTACGCGTGCGCACGACAATAAATATCGCTTGCAGACCTGCAAAAATTCCCCATTTCCTCGCACTATATATACTCTAACGATCCGTTCCCATGGCCCCTTCTCATTGTAATATCGAACCAATAAACCCGGCGTCCCCCTCGCGCATAAACTTATCGATACTAAATTCTCCGGCAATAATAAAACGCGAGAGAGCTTGAGGGCAATTACCTTTATACTTTATAAACAATTACAGGGATTCCGCGCACCGATATAATAACGACGTCGATTTAAAGTAGCAGCGGCCGGTAGCCAGCAGCAGCAGCAGCCTTTATGCTCTCGTTCCTGCACTTTATTAGGCGGTCCTGCATTTCCGCGTGTGTAGTGTAAGCGAGGCGGCAGGATGCGCCCTGGCCGTTTAGTATGTAGGAGGAACCCCCTGAGCTAGTTATATGTACCTATACCTGCCGACCTCGCGCGACATAATTGCCGTTGTTGTGGCCGCCACCACTACAGCAACAGCAGCAGCAGTCATCTTTTGCTCTATTTTTCCATTCTCCGGTTCTTCTTCTGCTTCTGCTTCGGTCTTGCTGTGGTCTTATTGTTCTTTGTGTATTACGCGGCTACTGCGCGAGCGAGGCCTTCGCTCTTTCTCTCGCGAGCTTCTTTTTCCTTTTGAGGGAGGGAGTGCAGGAGGGGACGAAGGTCCTTTTTTTTCACTAATTTATTTGGCTGTATCTTAATGCCGCGCTGTTGCGATAAAAGTGATTAAGCGGTCAAATATATTTTGTAATTGTCTTGTACTTCGTCATGACAGCGGCATGGATGGGGGGAAGCTATATACCACTGATATATACACGCGCGCGTAATTTATATCGGGGGTTTTGTTGCGTATATATACGTCCCGCGTGCAACAGGGAGTTTTAATTGTATGGGAAACATGCGGTTGTAAGTGATAAGGGAGTTTGAATAACGCTTTCCAATACGTTTGAATTTTCGTTCTTACTAACATCTCATCCACAAAACATAAATATATACAAAAAGATGCGAGCATTTTCATTATTATCTTTGGTAGTACTTTTATCGCGATATTTTCTTTATCTCTTGGGCACCTTACTCCACCCCATCAAAGTTTTTCAAAGCCCAACAAAACCCTTCCCCATTTTAAAAACTACTTTCACGTTACGAGATCTACCTTCCACTCCAAAAAAATCATCTCGTACCATTAATTAATCCAATGTCATTCGCCCCCCTCCTCACACACACACACACATACATATATAGATGCACAACACACCCAACGCAGGCTTTCGCACGCTCACCTCGACTCGCTCCTGCGGGGCATCATCCCGTTCTCCCTCTCTTCCTTTTTCGCCGTTCGCTCTCCGCGCATCCTCTCCTCTAGCTCTTATTTTACTACCTCCTTTCCCCCGTGGCGGCGGCGGCGGCAGCAGGCGCGCGCCAGCGTTCGCTTTTATTTCCTCTCTTTCTCTCTCGTTACCGATCTGTGAATGAAGTTTCTTCTGGCGGCGGCGCACACATGTACGCCTCGGAGCTACTACGCGCGCGCGCGCCGCTGTTGCTGCTGGACCAGTACATTCATTATTTCCCGTGAGCGCAGGTGTATTATCCCTTCTTCTTCTTCTCCTCTACCGCTCCGATGGATGTGTATATATATATATATATACACGTGTGTGTGGGTATATATACGAAGGATTGAGGTGCGGGGTTTTACGGTGCCTTGCGCGCGTTATGGATTTTTAATTGCACGGGAGAAAGAGAGGGACTTTTGCCTAATATCGCTTTTCCGCGGAAAGATAAATAAAACGGAACCGCGCGGCGCGGGTTACGACTTTCTTCTCTCCCGAAGAATTATTATATCTCGCGCTGTGTGAGAGAGGAGAAGCCTGGGAGATTTGTCTTTACGGCTATACGCTCTTCCGCGTCCGTAAGATCCATCGAATTGTTGTTGTTGCTGCTGCCGCCGAGCGGCTTTATTAATTACCGTGACCGAAGTCCTCGGCGGTATTTTCGCGATCGCGCTTCCGCGGGGAAATCTTGCGCTTTTCAGAGATATTATTGTAATCGTATAGATACACTCGAGTATACGCTACTCTTGCACTAGAGAGACGTGGGCGCAGCCTTGAAAGCTGATATTCGGCGAAGTTATAGGGGCACTACATTGTAAATTAATTTCCTTTCCAGGCGCATGTGTGTATGTGTGTGCGCGGGTATATCGCCCCACTACGATCTGCGGATTATTTTGTAAACAAAAGCGGGCAAGATGAAGTGGCGCGGGTTAATTGCGATAAGAGAAGAGGCGCTGGTATAGTTGTGAGGCTGCCGAGGTATATCGATCGCGTAGAGATCGAGAGCCGTGATAGATGACGCTGAGCGATCGGTTTATCATAAATAGAACTATTTTGTTTTTGAGCTCGCTGCTGTAAGATTACGATTATAGT
>JAPYZO010004858.1:0-10813 GCA_030522905.1 Torymus flavipes | reverse complement strand
TTGCAGATATCAATACTTTTTAGAGTCTAATAAAAGAATTATACTGATACGAGATTATTATTAATACATTAACACCTGTTTTTGAATAAATAATTTAGAATCAATACTTCAAATGATTTATCAGTATATATGTTTACTATTCGTTTGTATAGAAATTAGTCACTAATATGCATCACTGCAATATACTACTTTGAAAATCGCAAATGTTATCGGAATTTAGATGTCTCTACGATTGTCCTCTATACAAAATCGTCAATTCATCATCGTACTGTAAAAACAAAGGGGCTGAATAATAAATCATTCTCCTCCAACATCAGCAGAAAAACAATCATGTATACATTCTTGCGCGAGCAATGCACAGAAAAGTCCCATCACGTCGTTCAGCTTATAACAACGGCACGGCTATAACAAAGCAATTAGATCGGCATATATATACACGTACACTGCGTATACTACAGCGTTATGTACGCTCCTACCCTCTCTCCCCGTGTAACATCTGAAAAATCGCGAAACGCCGCGCGTCTCTCCTCTCGTCGTCTCACATACTTTGCTTTTGAAAACTGGCGCCGTGTGTGCGCGGCGGCGGCGTCGGCGGCCATCAGGCTGTCTCCCCCTCGTGCCCCACGTTCACGCACACAGTCTACCAGACCCACTGCTCTACACGGTAGAGCGAGACAGTGGCATAGGTCCCCGTTCGCGCGCGAGAGAGAGGCAGAGAGCGGCTATGATGGTTGCGCGGGCGAGGCCGGGCCAGGCTCCACCCAGCCACTCGGTCACTGTCGCGGTCGGCGCACTGGGACTGGCCGCGCCGCGACAAGGGGGCCGCCCACGGCGCCTCGAGCGCGCGCTCCCATTGGCTGGGCCATATCTCATCGGGACTATCGGCGCGACGAGCGCGCGCCCCCCAGAGCTATACGCACTCCGCTCGGTTCTCCCACTACTCGAGCTGCGGAGAGAGGGAGGGAGAAAAAAGACAGCTGCCCGTGTACGTACGGCCATGTATCGAGCGAAAATCGCGGAGAGGTGCTGCCACCAGGGGCTTTTAGCGGAGGAATCGGGAACTAGTACGGTCACTTTGCATCGATTTTTTCGGGAGTCGCAAGTGCGATATAACTGACTTTTTTTTACTTCGTTTTCACGTGATGCAAGAGTATATGTGCGAATTAACGAGGTGGGGCCCGGAATGCTCTGGTTCATTTTTTTTTTATGTTTATTGAACGCGAGGTGGGACTTTTTGGTCATCGCGATATTCGCACAAGATAAGAAGACGAGCATACTGCGGCTTTTTGAGAAATAATCGTTCGTTGTGGGAGAAAGATCGGCAAGAGAAAGAGAGGCGAATGTACTCGCGCCTCGACGAAGCGGCGCAGTTTTCTCGAATCACGATTGTATCAGCATGCGAGGCTGAGAAAATTGAGCTAACACTATGTATGGCGCGAGCGAGAGAGCCTCGGATGCCGCGGAGAGGCGGAAACAATCACCCTAGTCACTGGTTCGCTTGGAAAATTGTCGCGCGAGCTATGCTTCTATGTACAATGGGCCCCCCATCACCGTTAGGTTCCGAGACGTGAAAAATTGAAACTTAAACTAGCGATGGTTATGGCGCGATTACGTTGTCGAGATTTTACTTGAGCGCGCGCTGTGAATTCAGTTGATAACGTAACTATACACGTCCAATGGGTTAGAAATTGCTTGATAAAATGCTTCAACTACTGCGATTTTATAAAGCTATTATAGTGTTTGGCTTATGTAAGGATGTTTCTGGTATAATTATGCATTTTATTGTTCTATATAATTCGAATTTTAATCAATTTATGTAAGATAGTCATAGTTTGGTCGATATTGGAAGAATAGAAATGTTTAAGTTAATATTTATATCGAAAATTAATGTCATTTTAATCAGTGTTACTGCCGATGGGAATGTCTGCTAAGTTTTAAGGTATGAAGATTATATTCATGTACAAATTTGTGTAAAATAAAGTTCAATAAATAAAAAATTGAGATAACTATAAATGTACATATCATAATTATAATATCAAACCCCCCTGAGAATATTATTCAACTAGATTTCTATAATATTTTATGTAACATTTACCACAGTCATAATAGTAACCTCCAGATTGTATGCACAATAATAAAAAGTAATAAACACAATCTAACTTTGCACCCAAGATATTAAGACCACGTTGCAAACGTTCTTATTTTAAAATCTTATACTCTAATCTATAATTAATCCATTTCACCCGTTCTCTAAACTCGGAATGACCTAAAACAAAAGAATTACGACAATTATACGTGCTACGCGGTCCCTTCGAACAAAAAAAATAACTAGCCGTGAAAACCGTTAATCTAGAATTAAGTCACAGACCTAAACCTTCAAACCCTGCAAGAACATTTTATGACAATGCCCAGAAACGCTCCAAAAATTAGAACACACACGCGAGAAAGCGGACAGAGCGGAAACGCCGCGGCCAAGTTTCGTGGGACCGTCGGAAGACGACGCGGCGCGCTCTAGTACCGCCAAGGCCATAAATTGCTCCAGTTTCGAAAGAACGACCTCCCAAATAGATACCACGTGTGCATCATGTCCGATACTAGAGCAATGCAAATTTTCCCTGCGTCGCGCGTATACTCCATCGTTAGCCACTGGAGAAGAAAGCAGCGGGACCCGTCGGGAAATCGGAGAAATTCCAGGGCTGCTGATGCTCTCTTAGCCATAGCTTGTTAGGTCGGAAAAACCACAGTTAGTTAGTGCCTGGACCCATGTGTGTGTGGGGGGCGAGGAAAGGAAATTTTACTATATCAATTCGACGTGCTTTCTCCCGATGTGACTTTTACCCCACGTTGCGACCGTGTGGTAAATGTTATGAGTAGCAGATGATTTTAGGTTTATTTCCCGGAGATTTATGGCGCACGCGCACGCTTCTCTAGAGGTTACATCGTAATCTTTTGGCGGATGTCAATTTTTGTAGACTCTTTTGTAGTATCTAATGAACATGTTTTCTCCTATATAATTAATAACTGTAAAGCGAAACCCAATCAGTATTTTTTCTTAACTATATCGAAGAAACAATTTAGAACTAGGACGAGCCATTTAAGATGGGTGCTTATCCTTATAATTTGAAGCGTGATTAATGATTCCTTGATGATCCTTAAGACTAAAACTATATCTGCTCGCTCGAAGACGTCTCCATTCAGAACAGAAAGCTTAATGCTCCATTAATACGTATCTAATATTATCAGGACAGGAAAAGGATTATTTCTTAATGAGATGAGGATTCAATTTGTGCAGGAAATTCGTATTTGGAACATCCTACACCTACGCACGACTTTCAAATATACTCCGTTCAATGTAGTTATAAGACAATAAAATAAAAACAACGATAAAATAAATAAATTTATTAGACTTATTTTGAAATTTATCACATGACTTTGTTCCTTCAAACGTACAAGTTTGACATCGGGCGTTTGATACAATCGTTAAAATTCGAAGTAAACAACGCAAACAAATAACTTTTACAATAAATTATACAATAAATCACAAACTTTAACGAACAAACAACAATATTTATCAAACATCATACAAAAATTAAGCTTCGACCGCGAGCAGAAATCGGTTTAATCGCCGTGCGGCCATTGCGAGCCGGTGCCGTCGGCAGGCGAATTTCGACATTACCGCGCGCTCGGAGCACTCTGGTGCGGCGGCGGTACGATTTACAAAATCACACTTTGATCGCGCCAAATTTACGACTTGTCGTAAATCTCTACGCACATATCAATCAGTTTACAGGTAGCGCTTGCTATACCAAAGTGTAAGTAAAATTCATTGTCGCCCGGCCTCTGATGTTGTTATTAAATATCATAGCAGGCTACTGCGCGGCATATTTTTTAACGAAAAAGCGTATATTTATTTATCGAATTAAGCGATTTTTGCTGGGCATTATATAAGTGCCAGTGTGCTGTAAAATTAAACCTTGTTAATCTTTATTTATTGGATGTACGTTCGCGTTTTATTTTATATCAATGAATTTGGTCTGATTTCGAGCCCCAGTTCTATTTTCTCTTATATATTTTTACATATAAATACATGGCTGTATACACAATTGTAATTTCTTACGAGTTTTTATTTTTAGTACAAAAATAAAGCGTTCACAGAGAAAATGTAAATTTGTCTAAAACTGAGCATTCCGAATGTAGTTTTTTCACATACATTTCAACTATAATACAGCTATCATTCCACATATTCCATTCACAAGTATAAACACTTTCATGCTCTTTAATTCTCGCGAAATACAATGTCCAAAAACTGCCATCCGTATCATTTTCTCACACCACGCACAAAACCGAGAAATAAATAACTCCCTGCCGTAACAAACTTCTCGCCAACGATAAAAATAACTCGATTTCATTAATTTTTATCATTTTCCGCTACCGAAATGCGCATAATTAATCTCACACCTACTTGCGCGCACCATGTATACGCAACCGCCTATAAGAAAGGAAGAAAAAAAAAGTTAACCACATGCGCATTTTAAAAGTGCGCTGGCACGAATTTGACATCTTAATTAAACCAGGTAAAAGCTTCGAAGGCGATAACGATCGGCTCGCTCGCGCGTATACTATACACGCATATATGTACGCCTTCTTCGCGCGGCGCACATCCATATTTTCGCGCTATGCGCGCCGGAAATTCACCTCCAGCACACACAGCCTAGCACGAGAAGGAGCGAATTAAAGGGCGCGTGGTTCGCGGATAATAACAGGACGATTAACAAGAAAAGGGCGAGTGAGTGAACGCCCGAGATAATGCAATTAAAGGACGCATGGTCGCGACTTGCACGCGATATCGACAGCCCTATACCACTACTCTCTTTCTTCTTGTGTATAATTCCGAGCGAGAGAGTCGCGCGCGCGAGCTTATGCATAATGCGCGAGCAGCGCATGGCTCTCTTCCTACTGTAAATGCGCGAGCGCGGCTACCTTAATGAACGCGCCATAAATCTGGGCCTGCAATCAGTTTTGCCAGCGCGTCGCCCGAGAGAGAGAGAGAGAGAGAGGGACAGAGATATGCGTAAGGAGATAACATAATTTAAGCCGCGAGCTGCTGCTGCCGCGAAGAGAATATAATGCCCGAGAGCTGCGCGACTCCTTCCTGCCGATCCGTGAATTTCGCTCGCGCGAGCGTTTATTTGCATATTGATCGACTTATCGAGAGAGTTGATATATATAGTTGAGCGATCGCTTTGCGTGCAGTATATGTAGGTATGCGTGGTTGTGTTATGTGGTGGCTATGTACATGTGGGTTTCTTACTGACGCGGCGCGTGGATTCGTGTTATTATTTAATATGGCTTTCGCACTTGCGCCTTATTACGTTCATAAGCGCGGCTTATGTAATTTACGCGCCATGGTCGGGCGTTTTTATATTTTAATATGTATAGGTAGGGGTAGACGCGAGGATGGAGGGAATTGACTGATCTGGTGATAGGAGTGAACGAGGAGTTTGTTTAATCGAGAGACGAGAAATTATGTAGAAGTTTTTTATAAGAATGTTTAAGAAATTATTTTACTAAAATACGATTTTAATAATTTTGATCGATATTTTTCGTATATGAAAGAATAGTAGTAATTTTTGAATGATTATAATTAAATGAAAAAGTTCCCACAACCGATTGCACAATTTCTTTCTCAGAAATAAATAATCAGGTTATCATAGCCTTTCCTTATTTCTACGTTATTAATCTCTAATTAAATAAAATAAATCGACAAAGGCCAAAAACTCCCAAGCCACCTAAATCAAACCGATGATATTTCAGCAACCGAAAAAATCCGAGATACCATCGCCACTAACTTTGTTAAAAAGCACAGGAATTTTCGAAATAACCCCTGTCCACTCCGCTCCGATTTTTCACCTTCTTAACAAGCCTATATACACTCTCCCGTAACACGGTTTTTCATTTCGAATCAATGCGGCACTGCAGCAGCTCGCTCCTCTTTTTTTCTCCTCCTTGGTGTGTATAGGTACAGGTTACACACGCTTTCTCTCTCGCGTTTCAAAACGCGCAGGGCGCGCGCACGTACTACTGCGGGCGGCCATAAATCGCCGGTCGCGCGCTTGACAATATACTAATCGCGTCGGCGAGAATCGCCGGCGTTTAAATATTCGTTATAATACGGTTGTCTTTAAGCAGCTGCACGCGTGCATGTATATATATGCGCGAGCGCAATGGTTATCTCTGCACGCACGTAGGTGTTCATCCTCCTCTTCTTCCTTTCTTCATCTTCTTCTTTCTCTCTCGTGGCTTTTGGATTTTTTCTTCTATGCTCGCTCGCGCGTCCCGGCCATTAATCAGCCTTCGGCAATGAGAGAGCGAGAGGCGAGTCCGTTGTCGTGTAGCTCGCATCCGACAGATTTTTCCTCCCGGCCGCAAGTGAGCGCAACACCGAGTATTTACTCGTTAGTATCTTGGCCCTCCCACGCGCGGGCTTTAATTTTATCCGGATTACGCTCCACGTGGTCACCGGCTGCTGCCCCGCTTTTCTTTGTACTCTTCTTCGACGGAAGTCTGTGTAGTAGAATCGTTCGCTTCAAGGAGTTGGCGGGCACGAGGAACGCGGAAATCTCTGAAACAGAAGCAAACATTTTTGATTTATATACATGAGCTTTTTTATTGCCAAAACAGGAGAAGAGAGATATATATGGGGTTTGATAGGGAGATATGTAAAATGCGTAACAAGAGCCAGCGTGTTTTTTTGCTCGTAGTTATGTATATATACACTGTGGTGGTGCGACTGTGGAGAGCTGTGAGAAGTTAAATTGAGTTCTTCGGGACGAGATGAGCTCGAGGTTTTTATTCGGCATGGAATTGACTGATTGGCCGTTCGACGTATGAAGTGACCGTTAACAAGTCGTCAATGTATTACAAAAAACTTTAACTCTGTTAATGGAAGAGCGCGAGCGAGCGAGCGATGCCGATGATCTATATGCTCGGGAGTGTATAGCACTCAAGCGAGAAATTACTTCGTTCAGATAGTGGCTCGAAATCAATACACCCCGCGTGTGTTACACTTCGAATTTATAAATGATAAATACTATCTTTATTAAATATGCATTTAATTGACTTTTTATTGATTAATAAAATTGAAATAAAATTCAGAGTTACAAATTTAAATGTGCAATAAATCGTGTGGATATCGGACTTATACTGGCGTTATCTGCGCGATTTTGAAAGTGTGAAAATATTGGTGCGGTCGTTTAAATAATTACGTAAAAATTAATAATGATTCAGACCCGCAGTTTTTATTGTAATTAAACTAACATCTATTACAGACGTGGGGACGTATGTACATAATTACTAAAAATGAATGTCAATCCAGTTTCTACATGACCCGCATCATCAATATATTCTTCACATCGTCCATAAATCTTATACCAAATTCAAAATTCCGATCTAAAATTGCGAACCATCTCTGTATATCGCCGCAGCCATATACCCGCTTCACCGAGTCTACCTCCCTCATTGTCGTCCGATCGATCGATTTCCTCACTATACCTTCGCGTGTACACCCTATATACACGCGCGTCAACCCCCATACACACACACACGGGCAAGAGTTTCTTTAAGAAATTCCAAGCGGGAAAACATCACTCGGGGCATTCTTCATCCTCGGTTGCTGCTGCCGCCGCCGCGGGGGGAGAGCCGAGCGAGAGGGAAAAAGATTTGATTCGAAGCGACACGCGGGGCAAAGAGAAGACGAGAAAAATACAGAGCGTTATATGTGTGTGTGTGTGAGTCGCAACATGGGGCGGCGTGCAGGGCAATATCCATAGGCGCGCATGTATATAGTATTATACATATATACACCACGCGTATACAGGAATACATGTATAGAGCCTGGGCTCGAGGTGGGGAGAGGGAGAGGCCAGAGAGACGGACGATCAATCAAGCCGGGCATAGCGCTGCCACGCTCACGGACCTCATATCAGCTCCGGCGCGCAGAGTAAACATTTTTTACTTTGCCACGTTATTAATATTAGTTGCTCGCCCTTTTCCTTTTTTTTTCATTCGCCTTCGCTCTCTCTCTTTCTCTCTCTCACTCACGAGAGAGCGCGCTCTTTATCTCTTTTTCTTGCTCTCTCTCTGCTTTTTTTGTTTTTCCCCTTTTTGTCGCTGCTCAGTGCGCGCGCGCGCGCCTCTTTCGTTCGCTCGCGCTTTGTCTTCTTCCTTGTCGGCATTAACTTTTTGCGGATTCAGCGTGTTTTTTAATATAGACCTTTTAACGGAATTTCAGTGGTGTTTCGAGAAAGAGACGTTTGAAAGGCTTCATTCTTTCGGCATTATATCGTGGGCTGAAGAAGCGGAGGAGCTACTTGATAAATTTTCGGACAGATAATGAGGATTATAAGATGTATAAGAATTCGCTTTCACTGTAGGGCAAGGCGGATAAAACCGAAGATTTTACTTTTTCCGAGACACTAAAATGGTTCTCTATATGCGTGACTCTCTGGTTTCGATTTTCACTAGTTTATCTCTGTCTTGGGTTCGGAGAGCCGAGATAATCACAGAATAACACCGTATTAAAGGAAAATTTACAGAGTGATAATGAAATGCAAAACAATTTTTTATCTTACGAAAGTAGACTTATAGGGAACATAACTGTACACTCATGCTACTGTTTAACAACCGCCATAAGTGCATTAAATATTGCACACGCGCAGTATATTTAATTGAAGTCCTAATGGACAATAATTTAAGCCTTTTCCATATTTAACGTAATCACTCTTTAATGCGTCACTTATATTCGCATTAACGCGCCACGCACTCGCTACCGTAATACCCTTCATTAACCTCCTATTTATACATAAGAAATACCCACATATCACACATTGAAAACAAAGACTCGCTTGCTCGAAACATTCAATAAAACGTATAAAATTATGCAAGTTTATATGCTGTCGCACTCGGCTGTCTTACAAAATCAATACTCCGAATCGCCATTCATCATCATCCTCATCATCATCTCCTCAGCGACAGTCTAATAACAGCCCACAACCACCTCTCACACGCATATTACAGCGCAGCACACTCGGCCTCAAGTGGCTTGATCTTTCCGCGCAAGCGCGCGATTCTAAGCGCAACTGGTAGCGAGAATTAGCGATTAATCTTTGAATTCGAAAGTGCGCGTGAGCTAAAAGGTCGAGGCGAGCCAAAGAAGCAAGGAGAGAGCTGCGGCCGCGCGCGAACGTGGCAGTTACACGCGCGGAGACTCGGGCATTATGCAAACGACGCAACAATTAGAGCGCACGCTCGGTTCTTCGCTGCGCAGTTGTTCGGTCTTTAATATAATTCGCCCCGCGAGTAATGGGCGAGATTCGCGCGAGTGTATAGCCCCCGCCGACGACGACGATTGCACATGCATATTCAGGTGAGTCGCCGCCGCGCGTAAGCACTTCATCGGCGAGCGGATATGCCTCGATAAATATTTGAGCTGCCTTTTCCTTACGGGCCAGAAAGAGAGAGAGAGAGAGGTGGTTGGCTCAAAATTGAAGGATGCTCGGGATAGGCTGATCGAGTTGACGAGGGTAGCTCGAAAGGGAGGATTATTTATTAAAGTAATAATTGGGCGAAGGTGGATTTGTCAAAGACTGGAAAATTGCCGATGATAAATAAAGTGTTGGAGAGTAGGGAACGTTGAGTGATTATTTTAAGTTGGAGTTTTCAGTGTAGACAATTTAAATCGGGCGCAGGTAAATTGCTTTTACCGCATGTGCCCCGCAGTGATTTGCGATTGAAATTAATCAAGGAGATAATAGTATGCGAAACTATAAAGCCAGCTACTGCTATGTTGTAATAAACTCTGACTAAAAATAACGTAAAAACTGGTATTAAAAGTATACACAAGCGCCAACCACTATCTCGAATAGAAAATTCAGCAACAAGAAAAGCACGCAAGTGCAAAATACAAATTACCCCGGTTTGACGTGCGTTCTCATCACGAAGCAGATTGATTTTCTGACGTAAGACTGAAAATGTTAACAAATTGCGGCCACGTAATATCGTCGAATTAATACCAAATATTTCTCTTTAATTTCACCTCCATCTACGTAAATACCTTGCCGATATATAACGGTGAACCTGCGCAGCAGCAGCACCGACCAAAGATTCATCGGGCGCAAAGCACCTGTAAACAACGCTCATAATCGTTAAATTAATCGCGCCTATAAACCTCCGTCGATCGCGTAAACCATCTCTCGCTCTCTCCTCGACCAACTTTACTCCCGCGCGTGCGCGTGTATATATATCGCCACCGATCAGCACTCGTTTCCCACTTATTTTTTATACTTCGCCACCCGGGCCCGGCTTCCGAATCTTTCTCTCTCGATAATGGCCGCGCGATATCCTCCTGCATCTGCCCCTCCTCCTTACCGTATAGTTTCGCGATGGCGTGTGCTCTCTCTCTCTCTCTCTCTCTCTCTCGGGGGAACGTCTTCTGCTACGTAGACAGGATCCTCCGTTGCTGACGCTATTTATTTTCCAGGATTTCAGGAGTCCGAGGCCATTAATCTCGCCCGACGACGACGACGACGACGGTCGCTGGAGCGTATCGGGCGACGTCTCGTCGCAACAGAAGTAGCGCATCGCAGGCCTCCAGGAAGAAGACGAGGGGACGCAGAGGACAAGAAGAAACGCGGAGGCTGGTTTCTCTGACGTATGGAGAGGATCGCGCACTGCTGCTGCTCGCGAGGGGGTAGTATAGCCGCCGTTCGAGTTCCGCGCGAAGAGAGAGTTTCTTTTATTCGCATTGTATGCGTCG
>JAPYZO010004857.1:0-12972 GCA_030522905.1 Torymus flavipes | reverse complement strand
AAATATAGAAAAGTTTACTATAAATTCTGTAAAATTGACTGTAAGCATGATAATTTTTTGGTTTCTTACGATCTGTAGTACCTTTATCGGACAGTATAGTAATTTTTCCAAAACTTTTTTTCAGCGTATAAAGTAATAAGTAAGATGATGGCATTATATAGCGCAGGCAGTCGCTTAGAAATCATGAACAGTTGAACTGGAATCGGCGGATTCGATGGTAGATTATGAAACCGTCGCGTTATTCGAGCAAGTTCGAAAAAAACCAGCGTTACATGATTCGTGTCGATTAAAATGATCTCTGTTTGCAAAAAGTTTATCTTTTATAGGTAGTTGGGCATATAAATTAAACCTCATCGCTGACGCGTGTAAAAATGTATTCCGTCATCGTTGTTCCACACTTTTTTGCACGTTATTAAAAATTTTTTTCACTAACTACATCAAAAACGACTTTTTATCCCGACCAAATTCATCGAAAGATAAAAAAACTGCACCGTACTCTTCTATGCGCATATATACCAAACTTCATTCACATACACGCTCACACATCGCCGTTGGCGGGTGTGGCATGCAATTAGCCTCCCGTCTCTTCTCGCAGCTCTCATTGCAATTACAATATACCATCGCGATCGAATTTTACGTCAATCGAGAGGTGATCGATTTCTCGGATTATGCAATTCCCCGGAGCAGCGCAAGTTCTAATTTATTCGAGCGCGCGCACGCCGAACGAGTTCTCGGAAGAGCGAAAACTTCTTTGCCGTGCACCGCGTTCGCGAAAGATCTTTTTATCGTCGCACTTCGACGAGGAGAATTTACTTCTATACACCTATATGGCGATGTGTGATCACGTTCACCCATAGCAGAACTTTTTCCCTCTTTATACTATAATACCGCGATTTGTATTAACAAATAGTTCAAATAGTTTAGTGCGTATCAAAGCGATCGGCGCTTGAATGGGGCGATTCGTCAAGATTATATTAGATTACGAATGGTAAAGTGCGAGCCCGATGTGTATATATATTATACGTATCCGCACGTTGGTCAGCTTTATCGCTCTCTTCCACACTTTTAAGCTTCTTACGCGCTTTATCACTCATTCTTGATGCCGTTAAATACTTATTGCAGCTTTAATTTTCGTAAAATCACGGCCGGTCACGCAAGCTACTTTATATATATGAAGAATTCTACAGATTATCCACAATTATAAGAGGGTACAAAATCTTAGAAATTACGTAAATTTGCTAAAAATCGTACATTTATGGCCATTTTTCGCGATTTTTAAATTAAAGTTTTTTTTTCTTCTACTGTAATCGCTTTTTTGTGGAATATTTGTTGTCACCTTTAATAACTTGCTATTGGCTAATCATCAGAGACCACTTTTCATCCATTTTTCCCATATTAAATTTTGTGTTAAAGAACAATTGATGTGCGGTCAAAACTGTGTCATGCATCGTTTTCCTGTGTTCCAAAGTTTTTTCGTGTATTGTGTGGTCTGTATAGAATAAGACAAAACTTATTGCAGTAGGGGTATGCCTCAAATTTATTTTTTCTTTGTTTTTATGATCCTAGGCAAACTGCACATATATACTTTTCATCACGCGTTCTTTTTTTTTCTTCACGCCCACGCGTTATAGTCACACGGAAGTTTGCACGTCAACGTATACTACGTTCGTTCTTTCGAGCCTACATGTACATACATAAAACACACTGCATGCAATCCGCCATATAATTGCTCTGGAAAGTCGCACGGAAAAGCGTCCGCAGGGGCTTTTTAATGCACCGCGTCGACATTTATACCGTTATAGCGCGCCACGGAAAAAGAGGCGCGTATGGTCGGTTTTTTTTTTCTTTTTGCGCGCTGGCGCGAACCGTGAGAATTGCACACTCCGGCCTGTAATATACGTGCGCGTTTTGTGTACACGACGATACGTTTATATTGAAATTTTCAGACATTCTGGGAGTTTACACGAAACGTGCCGCGCGGAAATACATACGGTTTATTTTTTCACGTTAACGGCTACGGTTATTAGGCTTTAAACGGTTGTTTTTAATTGAAAAAAAGGAGCACACTTCCAGCGCGCGTGTGTTTTTTTACGGTTAATATTGTTCTCGTATATATATATGCAAGGCCGGCGTTCCGTGAAGACCGCGACACTACACTCGCGTTTTTGTTACACATTTTTCTTAACGACAGCCGCGCGCGAGCTGTGTTGTTGTTGTGTGTATTAAACTCTCGGCAATTACTTATTATATAGCCGCACTTTTCCACTCTGCCTCGATTTTGACCTTTAAGCCGAGAAAATTCTCCCAACACGTTCATGTCGTCGTAAAAGCGTTTTTTGCAGCAGCCGCGATGCTGGAAATATACGCATTGCGCAATATATCAGCATCGACTCGTTCATTATCGCGCAAAACGGAAGCTGCTCGCCACGCGCGCGTTTTGTTATAAAGGCTGACACATAATCGTGCGGTGTTTGCCGAAGGAAGGAATTGCAGGGGAGGATATGAGGTGGCAAACTGCATTTGCGGCTCTTTGTGTGCCAGTGTGTTCGGGAAAGTCTTATTTTCGGCCGCGTGAACGAGTTACACTGTGGATGCTCCGAAGAGCGGCCGACGAGTGTATAGATTGCGTCTGGTTTACAAGCGCTGCCGCCGCCGCAGTTTGTTTTTTCGGCGTACGCAGAGATTTGGCCCTGCTTTCGAGTACGAAAGTTCATTGATTCTCTTGGGCTTTGAGTATTTTTACGAAACGGGTATTTTTTTACGTGTGTATCGATGAGCGCCGATATGGAGAAACGAAGGTGAAATGATTATTGTTCTGAAATGCCAAAATTAAAGTTTTGTACGTTTGTATAATTGTATATACGTGTTAAGTAATTAAATATTATGGAGATTATCGAGGTTCGATGAGACATTAATTTTTATGTAAGAGATAATATGTAAGAAACGGGGTAAAAATAATTTTGAGGTGAACGGGTGAGTTGGAATTTCAGAGAATAAGGAAATTATACTTAATTGTGATAATGCCGCGTGTGACGAGAATATATGAACATTAAGAATTTAATAATGGAAACCCCAGTGACCTATCGTTTTGTCATTGCATTCGATTTATGTATGATAAGCTTGAGTCAACGCGTTTCTTAATGTATTTAAATTTATTAATCATGAGAATTCTCGAGCTGTGCCGAAGTCGTAGCGAAAGTTAGAAATTGCACAGTGTAATACCAGAAATCGATATATTAATCGATTAATCAATTTCATATATTTATACTAAAAAAAACAGTGCGGAGCATTAAAACTGCTCGAAATTCACAATGACATATCCACCATAAATTTACTCCAAAAACATATATATTTCCTCAGGGTTGCCAACATTGAATACATCCATTTAAGCCAATACCAAAGTAAACAGCATCAATTGACACTATAAATTATATTAATTCACATTAGCTTGGCATTTGCATGCATTTACCACTCGCGCACGCGTTATCGAAAACGAACCATAAACTGCGGACATTCATTTCCGCGATCGAATCGTTTTACAATAACACCAGCTCGCGTATATACCATACTTATATGTATTTTTGAAACACTCAGCGGCCGCTCAAAAAGCCCGGCGAAAGTAACGCCCTATTTTTCACGCTTCGAATATATCCCCGTTCGCCTGTTATTTCTTCGTACTACCGCACACACATACACATCGACTGCAACGATGCGCGCCGCCGAAAAAAGATTCGCGAATCATTTTCTAAAAATATCCAGCGCGCGTAACGTCGCGTACACACACACACACATACGCAGACACGCCCATATCAAAACCATAACGCGTATATATATATATATATATATATACGGGTTTTCGGGTCAAGGTCCGCGTTGCTCAATATCTAGGATGCGTTATGCAAGTGCCGCGGGGACAAAATATTTTCTCGCTTCGCCAAAAAAAAAGAAACATTACAAACACGTGTGAAATGTATATATAGGCCTGTAATTAATGACCGAAAAATTCCAGTGATATTCGCGCGATAAAGTGTGTATATATATGGGGAAACGAACGCGTTGGCGGTATGTATGTTACGAAACAATGGGTTCGAAGCAGAAGCGCGCGCGCACCTCCCAGCTTTGCGTGTATATCTATATACAAAGAAGCGCGCATTGTACACGCGAAAATATCTATTTCCTCGACTTTGCTCGCAAAATAATACGTACAAACAGTTCCGACGTGGATTTTTGCCAATTTTTCTCTCTAGAACGTAACGAACCGCGCGCCGGTATTCTTGTATATAGGTAAAAGTTAAAAAAAAAAAGGAAAAGAGTCATCACGAATAACCTCCAAAGCAATAAAAGAAGCCGCACAAGCACGTGCGAACAAAGCCCAATTTTTCAGATTCCGCAGAAAACCAACACGCCCGCGATATCGCACTTTCACTGCATATTAACCGAAAGCAAAATTTCAGAAAAAAGAAAGCGACATCGCGTATATGTATATATATCTACACGCTTTCGCTTTCCGTCAGCGACGTGTCTCCTATATATAGGCGTGCTTTGTATATACACGCCATTCTTCCATTCTCTCCTCGGACAGTGCAAAATTTCGAGCGAACAATAAATACTATACACCTACAGGCCGATTTTCCAGCGCGTTCGCTTGTGTCCGTCCGGGAAGTTAATCGCGAATTCCGGGCGATAAGCCACCACACCGTGGAGAAAGTGGAATCGCGCGCATCGAATGCACGTTATACATAGGATTGCGCGATCCGTTAGCGTATACGAGCGATCTAATTACGTCAAGCGGAAGTTTGCCCGAGTATATTGTGTGATGTAGCGAAGAGTAGGATGGCTGCAGCGTATGGTTTTGCTTCCGGCGCAATGTGTGTAACACACGCGCGATCGAGTAAAAAATTGAATTTGTGGTTGTACGAGGGGCTAGAGAGTAACGACGTATTACGCGGGCTTTTTAGCGGAAAAGTGGAGAATTCGATTGCCTGCGCCCTTTTTTTAGAAACCGTTTGGTGGGTAATGGCATATCGAAGTTTTTAATCGATACGGGATCGCAGTTATTCGATTGAAGGCTGCGTTTAACGAGTTGAGAGGTTGTTAAGCGTATGATGGAAAATTATTGGAAACCATGAAGAGATTTTTAAAGAGCTTTTATTTTTACGCTTCAATTTTTAACCTGTATTAATTGATAAAGAATGTAGATAATATTGAATTAGGAGATCGAAATAACTTTTTTAATAACTTATTTTAAATTAAATGTAATTGTTTGAGAATGAATACTATACATTTTTATGTAAGGTTCTATTTTCAATTTTCAACGAGTCGCGCGTTTTATAAACTCAAAAAGTAAGTATTTCGTTTATAGTTGAAATGTAAGATAAGAAGCCCAATTAAAAGTGATACGGGCAGAAAGGTGAGGTCTTTACCTTGAAATTTGTATGGAAGTAATATTAAAAATTTTTTTTTTTTTGTAATTTATACAAGTAAAATACTTTGCGTCTATAATTCGCCTAATTCGGTCAATTTTCGACCAAATTAGCCAATACCGTTTAAACCCAAGATAAATAGTTTTTAAGTATAATGTATATCGGCAAATCGACGATAGTTTTAACTAATTGTGAGACTTTTTTTAGGTAATTTGTGGCTGCTATTAGCATGGCCTGCGAAGCATATAAATGATACTGGGTGTAAAACCTTGAATTTTTACGTAAAAAACCAGTCCAAAAATTGTACGCTTTTCGAGAGTTACAAAAAGTGGTTTTTTTTGGAAATTTTTGTTCATCCCCAGGCTGTGGCCTGCGTGGCACACTAATATAGTTTACAGAACAGGTTTTCTACGGAAAAATTGAAGATTTTACAACTAGTTTCATTTATGTGCCTCGCAGGCCATGCTGACACCAGCCAAAAATTACCTAAAGGGAAAGTTCCATTCCTTACTTCTTTATACTTAGTATTAAGCCGAATTACCCCAAGTTACCTTATTTATTGTTTCTTTAACGCATTTACGTAAGCAAAGAGCGATATTAGTAGTATATATATCACAAAACGATAATTACCTTTGAAAAAAAAATGATAAGAAGGTAATGTTTGTAATAACTTAACGAAAAAAGCTCACTTCACTAATACAATATAAATAGATACAAAGACCAGCAATTTAACAACGCAGTAAAATTAGTAATTTGCAAAATAATTTTTCTCTTTTTACTTCAATCACTGACACAAATCACACGCGACGAATCTCCGATCGCCATCTTCAACATCACACATATAGTCATATCTCCCAGTCTCCTAATCTCGTCGGTAAATCTAAAAAAAATTCATACGTCATCATATACATTTTCAAAACTTATCGCGTATAAGATCGCGTGATTCGTCGCGCTATCGCCTCACCGTCTGATAACGGTCGATCACGGTTATAAAAAAAAATAAAAATTCACTTTTTGCGAGCGTGTAGTGTGTGAACCCCTGCATACAATCGTTCAGCCTGCGGATCAATCGCGTCAATAAGCCGAGGATGGACGCGACCAATTAGCGGACCTTATACGAAAGTTCGTTATATATACACGCGTGTGCTCGCAAGCGTGAGATGTGGAGAAGGGAATCCGACGACGAGCTCTTAATTTGACGAGTTACGGTTACAATGGAAACCGATTTTTTAATTGGTTGAAATCTTGTCAGTCATCACATGTGAGAGCCTTATAAGGTTATTAATGATAATACAATGGTATAATAATTCAGCATTACAAATATTATACTTGATGACATATTTACCATTAATCAATTACACAGGCTACTTGCTAAAGAGCTTACAGATGATAAATCTTTCATTATCTTACTACTATATAAAAGGATAGCCCCTTTTTCGTTTGGAACCGCTAACCACGAAAACTACTGAACCAATCTTTCCCAAATTTTTAACTACATCATCTTCATGATCCCCGGAAGATTTAAAAATGATAGAATCTACCGTTTTCTGTCGTTACAATTAAAGATGGATTGCGAAAATTACAGAGCAAATTAAACGTGTACGGTTATCTCGAAAGAAAGGTACAAAAGTATATGAACAGGGCTTGTTCATCGCCAACATATTCTTTTCCTATTCGCAATAACATTGTTATAAACAATGGAAAACGTTTAAGATCGATTCGCAGGCATCTTCCACAGCAACGTATCTATTTAGCTATATTTATACAATCAACGATGTACGACCAATGTCACTGCGAGGCGACAAAAAAGAAAAAGATATAAACAGTCTTGCCGGCAATAATCTATGTATAAGCCGACGTTTTATAACAACCGGCACTTTCCGACACGTTAACGCGCGCGACGCGCATACAATTAGCCCGCGCGCAGCTCCTCCATCATCATCAGCTGTTTGTGATTAAACCGCGCGTGGTGGAGAAAAATTCCGCGCATAGCGTGTGTTTGCGCGCGTATCAACGAACGTATAGACGATTGTGAATGAAAGACTATATATATTGTAGCGATGGCGAGAGAATAGTGGAAAGTTTTACGCGCGCGCACGATGAGAGAAAACTTGCAGATGGTCTACAGTCGCGAAATGATACGTTATACCTATATATATATATATCTCGGGCAGATGTCAGAAATAGATCGAGCGCGCGCGCGTGCGCTGATATAAGCTTCTAATTAAATTCTCATTAAAAGCAATCGCTAACCTAAATAGACTTCTGCGCCTCTCCTGGAGGTAGGTATATATAAATACATGTATACGTTATACGTGTGTGGCACGCGCTCATTCAAAAACGCTGATTTAAATTCGATGTAATAGGTTTTTCGATTATGTATCAATACTTGCTCAGCTTATCGATTGTTTTGCGAAAATTGACGTACATAATGCGATTCGAGTACTTTTTTTTTTAATTTGTAAATTTAATGGGGAATATTGGGATGGCAAATATGATATCTGGAGTTTGGTACAGAAAAATAGAGACGAAAAAAGAGAGATTAAAAGCGAATACCATTTTATTAACAATTTAGGTATATAAATCATTCACATGAACCTCATCCACATGTATTAATTAAGAAAGAGAAAGACCCTCAATATCCCACGTTCGAATTCGAATGACATTTCTGAAACACACATCTACGCCTCATCCTCGAGCTTTCGTAACTATACTTATACATCTATTCCGCATTTGCGATGGCCACGAGAGTGAGAAAAGCAAACCAAGCCGTCGAGACGCGATCTAGTTTATGCGCCGTAGGTAGTCCAAGAGCTTCTGTTGGCCTTTTGACGCGTCCCAGGGTGGCTTCGCCTCGACGAAAATTGCGCACACACGTATAGTTATAGATGTCCGCGATGGAAGGGTGATGCAACCTCGCTGCTACATGAATTCATCGCGCGTTATCTGCGCAGCGGAGAAAATTTCGAAGTTTCGTTCAGGCTAAAAAAGTTTTCTTTAATTTATGTTATGACAAGTTAAGTGTATTTATTTATAAGTTTTATTTTACAATATAATAAAGACATTGACGAGGCTTAATCATGTGCGGTGAAAAATATATACAATATACTTAATTTGTTGTTCGATATTTCGGATTTCGATCGTATCTAATCAGATCGTAAAAAGAATCATGATGAAATTTATAATATTTAATCATTTATATCCCCTGATTTTATCATTAAATTTTAATTTATCAGCGTGATAATATTAAAGCAGTCTTTTAGATGATACATTTTCTTCGAACGTTTTTTTTATAAACTATTTCCGCATCGGTACTTTGGATGCACATCGATTTTCCTCGTAGGTAAGACGTCATTTCACTTACTGTCAAACTCTTTATCACTTGTAAACAAATTATCAATAATGTTAATTTTCTCGTTTACCATACACAAGACGCGAGAAATTTACTGCCGGAAATATCAAGTCATTACGCTTATATATACGTAGTTTTAGGTAATAATCGCTGTTATAAACGCATAATTAACCCTATCAAAGTTGCTTATATAAAGAACGAAGTTGTAAACGGAATGATCAAACGTTCACATTAAAAGACAGTGACCATAAAATAAATAATTCAAAGACAATTTACTCCCTCTTGTTATAGCTATTTTCTACGTTTAAAAAATGTAGAAGAATACCATGAAGCAACTAACACACATAGCTTTGTACAACTACACTCAATTACAAATCGATCTGATCTACCGATCAAACGAAAGCCGCCGCGAAATCTCTCAGTCATTACGAGATCGCTTGTATAATCCTCGCCTTATCGCTCGATTTCAATCGAAACATATCATCATAGATTTTCAAAAGCGATCCACTTCGCTCACCGAAAAATGACGAGTCACATCGCCGCGCGCTCGGCTTATACAGAATCCTAATTCGCGCGCGTACAGCATCTAATTGCGTGTCACCGCATCATCATCGCACCTAAAACAGATCACATTGAGCAGACGGCTCGCCAAAAGATAACGCGAGCGTCATTACAACCCTTCTCTCCGTCTCCGACGGCGCTGCCGATTTTCAATCTAATCCAATCGGGCGCCATCGTCGAGCACGCGCGCATCTTAATTCAATCGATACGCGCGAGTACAGAGCTCGTAAATCACGACGCGCTGAGAGTGATGGATCTGCGCGAGGCGCCGTATGTGCGTGATTTACGAGCGAGGCGCAATGTCACCGATGTGTCGTCGAGGTATACGTATATATATGTACACGCCTGTATCGCCCTGCTGTATCGTCCTTATACGAGGCGCGCCGCCTTGCAGCTATAACGCAGGAGAGAAAGTGAAGACGCGGCGACCTTGTCGAGGAGTTACGGCGAGAGGAGAGCGAGGTTGACTTCGCGACACGTCTATATGGGCTGGCTTCTTGAAAAGTAATTTAGTGCATGTGTGTGTCGCACGATTAGTGATGTAAATCGAACTCGAGATAATTTGAGTGACGTTTGAGTTTGTATTTCCTTTTGAGTGATGGTTTAAGTATAATTTTGGAAACTTGCAAGCTTCCCAAGGAAGTTGTGCAAAATAATGATGTTTATTGTGTGACGAATGGTCGAATAAATGGAAAAGTTGCAAATTTGGGAATAATAAAGATATATACATATATGTACTTTAAAGTGAGAAAAGCTTTTGCGGTTGAAACAGAATGTAAATAAAAACTGTAGCTTGATTAATTTTTCAAACTACAATAGGTCGATGTTTTATTTTATAAATAAGAAATTCTCCTCGGATTTATTTTTATTGACCTAATAACTATTAATACATTTCTCGCGTGGCGGGTAGGCCGTAAAAGAAAAATGATCTAGAATTCAAACTTTAATCTGCCTAGACAGATGCCCGCTAAATCAAGATATTAAAGAGAAGCCAGTAATTTAAGATGTCGCGGATATGAACAATTCTACAGAAATCATCTAACTGGGTACACAAATTTAAAAAAAAATTTGTTGAGGGGCCTACGAAGCCAGGATTTTTTTGTTCTTTGGACCATTTTGAATGTACAAAAAATTGGGAACATGGTTAATTGGGTCGCAAGCTTTTTGCGGAATTTTATTTCTCAAAAAAATGCTTAAAAATGTCCTCCTTTATACATAAATCATATTGTCATATCGATAATGCGAGCTTTAATTTGCTTTTTAACGGATGAAAAAATGTTGATTTCTTCAAAACATACTCACTGTAAAAATACAAAGGAACGGAAAGCTTGTATTTTCTACTGGCAAAACAGTTTTGCCGCAAAAACTATCGCAAAGGTGATGGACGCAAGAAAATGGTCCAAAGAGAAAAAAAAATGCCTGTTCTGGTGGATGTATTCCACAACAAATATTTATCTATTTTTGCACCTAGTTGTTTGATGAATTCTGTATAGAATTTCTCATACAATTCACCAACATTTAGTTACCGGAATATAGAATTTCTTAAGAAATTGCTATGAATTCAATTGCGCTTTGTTGTTTGTTTACTATTATCCTCTCCTCCGAACAAAAAATTCCAATAAAAAGTTCACCTATATATATAACGGCTTACATAAATGCTCCATCATGCGTTAAAGCCTGCATTCCCCGCGCTCTCGTCTACATATATGTGTCCACATAATTCCATTAAATTTTCTTCGATATTCCGCTTCTCTCAACCGCAGGCACGCTGCCGTCTTAGCCATTATACTTGCCCACCGTAGCATAAAGTATGTCAATGGAGCCGCCCTCACCGCCACCACATCAATTAATATATTAAACATGATTCTATTTTATTTTTCCCTCCCAACACCTCGCCTATACCTAGCGCTAATAAATACTCATCAATGCTCCGCACCAGTTAACCGCGCGTCTTCTTATTCTCGGAGGAAAGCTCGAGAATGACCATACGAAGAAGCGTTTGTCATGTTCCCCGAAAGTGAAAATGGTCCGTGGTGATACGAAAGATCTGTGTCAAGACACCGCGTATTATACGAAAAATCGCGCGCGGGCAGTGTATGTGGGAGTGTATGTATAGGTGCACACTTGACCCGTGACTCAAGAGGTAGGATGATGAAGAGAAAGAGGATCCAGAGAACTGGGAGTATAGGTCTTTTATGAGAGAGATTCCTGTGGAGAACACGGTTGGCACTTTTAGTGTTTTCCGTGTATCATTCCTTCTTTATGACGAGAAAAGAGCTCGTCATTGTCATCCTGAAGTGAAAAAATATCAGTTTTGTTGTATTCAAACTGTATGTATATAGAAAAAGATATAATTCATTTGAGATCTAGCCCGTCGTCGTTAACCTAATTCAATAATCACATTGTCAAAGTATAACAACAACATCTTTCCGATATATTCGTGTACTAGATTCAATATATAGGTAATACGTAGCTTCTGTGGACAGCAAAAAATGTGTGTCACACGTCTATAGTGTCTATTAAAATCAATACCAGTCTTTTAAATATATTGGAGGTCTTCAACCTCTCATCCTACATACCCCGCCAGACAAGAAATAAAATACGTTTCGCAATTATTTCTCAACTATATTCTCACGCTGTTAAGACTTGAATTTTTATGTAATGTATTATATAAATAAAGCTCGTTTTAGTCAGTTGAATCTGTTTTTGTTTTTTTTTGCTTCTTTAATTCCCACCTATACATAAAACACTACTATTTTAGTAAACCTCGTTAAAGTAAACCTCGATAAATCAACCACGATGATAGTTCGCTCACAATATATTTATAACAGTATAATGGAGTTTTTCCAAAATCAGCTTCAAAAATAACATTCACCGACTTGCGCAAGTTCGCGCATGCGGCCGCGACAATCAAGATATACGTATATATATCTATAAAAATTCTGAATACGAGAAAAACCTGAACTTGATAGAGTGTACAAACACACACAATCGTTATAGTCTTGCAAACACGATTAGTCGCGGCCCGCGCACACCAGGTAAACTCGTGACTAACACGCGACCGATAAATTTCTTCTTACACACACCTATATATATGTATACGCGCGCGATGTTTCCTCATATAAGATGTCCACGCTCGTTACACGCTCATTGGTGTTATATGTATTGTACGTTTTCTGCGAAGTAACGCCGCGCCCGATCGCAATTATAGCGCTTATCACGTTTTTGACAGGCGCGTTTTCCGAGGCGCGTTTCTATAAATCTTACGCAGATACAGTAAAGATTTGTTTTTGCTAAAAAAAAGAATGTATAGCTGGTTAGTATATGATGGCAGAAAAGCCTTTTTCTTTAAACTTCAGCCATTTAGCCCAGAAACGTTCTATTCAAAGTTTCAAAAAAGAAAATGAAACTAAAAAGAAAAAGCTTTTATTCCCTTTGTTTCAAATTCAAAAAGTTTATTCCTTCAAAAATTGAAAAGGCATAAAAGTACTCTCGAAGTCGGGGCTGCCTATTCCTGCGTTTTATGCATTTTTATGCCTTTTCGATGTTTGATGAACTTTTGAAGGAATCAACATTTTTTTTTTATTTTCAAGAAACGAAATCAAAGCTCTTTCTTTCTAGTTTCGATTTCTTTTT
>JAPYZO010004856.1:0-23024 GCA_030522905.1 Torymus flavipes | reverse complement strand
GAGAGAGAGAGAGCGCAAGCTCATGCGGACCGCCCGAAGGGCTCGCGCCGCGCTGCGAAACTTGGGCACGCGGGAAGGGGGTTTCTGGATTTCGGGCAGTGTGTGTGCGCGCGCGCGCTGCGAGAGAACTGAGAGAGAGAAATAGAGGGAGAGAGAGAGAGAGAGACGAGAGGAAGAGATCGAGGCCGATGGAAAGATTTTTTTCGCTTTGCATTATTGATTTTTTGAGCCTGACTGTGTATACACGGGCTGTGCGTTCGATGGCTCTGTCTCCGTGCGCGTAGAATATATATACATTGCGTGCGTTGGATAAAACGACATATAAGTGTACTCTATGTATGCGCGCATGCCGATATAGCTCGGATTATATGTATACACGTCACAACTTCCCCTTGAATTTTTGCGCGAATTTTCATCAATCTATGATTAATTATCCGAAAGCTCGGCCGAACGACAAGCAGCTCGTCATATCCGACGATTGTTCCGCGATCTCTCTCTCTCTCTCTCTCTCAAGTCTATAGTCCACCCTAAGCGTCCCTATTACCGAAATCAATCAAGCCGCAGAGCCATTAATTACCCTTGCTCGCACTTAATCACCCTAATTAATAAGAAATGAGAAAAGCCAGCACACAGCCTCGCAGTGTATGGATCAAGGTCGAGTCGCAGTTGCCGCCGGATTCTCACCCGCTCGATTTTGCAGCGATTAGCGCTCGCGAGATTTTTCCGAATTCGCGCGCAAACGTGTGCGGATCACGGAAAGCCCTCGTAAAAATGGAATAATAAATGTGCAGGATGAACGCGCGATGATTATATCGTCCTGCCGAGTTCTTTTTCTTCTTTTCGTTGCCGCTGCGAGTAGAGAAACTGAGGAGGAAATACGTTTCGAAAATTAAAAGGATGATTGGAGAGTGAAACGATGGTTCAAGGGTAATAAATACTCTTGTATAAACGACCTTATACTGCACTAAGCATCTTGTATAGATTTAACTTTTTTCATTGATTCTTTTCGAGGAATTTAGTTTCTAGTTATTTTTTTGCTCGAAATTTTCAAAATGAACTTGGAGACATTTTCATCGTAAACGTGACGTTAACATGTTAATTTGACAGCCTTATCAAAGTTTTTCGATCTCTGTATAGGAACATTGTGAGTCATGTTACGACTATTCATTGAAGCTCCAAGATCTCCCTTTCGTTTTCTTAGTCTTACCAGTAAATAATTCTGTGGCTTTCCGGAAAAACCATGTAATTCACGTGTTTTCAAAATAGATTTTACGTCTTATTTCTTATCTTCGAACAGTCTTCTATCAAGTAATCGTGACGGAAATGACAAAAGTCCACTAGTTGTCTTATACCGACCCAAGAAAAAATGCTAATATACTATATTTTTTTTCAACATTTTCCCGAAATAACCACGTATCTCCATTTTTTAAAGAATAACTCCCATAAAAATCACAGTACTCCACATATTTTTTAGGATAATTCCCGAAAAAACCATACAACTCCACTTTTTCCATTCAATATCTTGGAAAATGATGCGACTTCATTTTTCCTATAAGAGAAACAGGAGTTCCTTATTCTTATAAGTGTACTCATAGCAAGGTAGGTGTATTAGAAAGAGTACGCGCATTTTCCGTCGTTTTCAATAAAGACATGATGGCTATTTGGTCTAGTTACTGTCGTAAAGAATATGTTATTTAAAGCCATTAATATTTATAGATGCAATGTTGCATTCAATCTCATTTGTCTTGATTCAAAATACCGATGCGAAACGAAAAACTCGATTTACTCGAAATAATGAAAAGTAGAGATAAGCAGTTATTCCTGGAAGCCGCAGAACTAAAATTATCATGTCAAAATGTTATTAACAAGGATAGTACACACCCTCCGGGGAACGGATTTCCACGGGGCTTTGAGAATCGATTTCTGGTATCTAAAAATGAAACTTATTTTTTGTAATTCCATCTCGTAGACCATCCCCCTTCAAATGTGAGTCATGTAATATGCTTTATTTTCGTTAAAAAATTATGACTCTCTTATTGACTGTCACTTTACAATTATATTTATGCTGCGAAAATGAAGAAAAAAAGATTATAGAAATATCCAAGAAAAGCTCAAAATGTTAACTTTGTATCGTGAATTTCCTGAGGAATTATTCATTATACCAGAAAAAAATTCTCAAAATCCCATTGAAATTCATTCCCTTGGCGATGTGCACTTTTCGTGTGTGTTTTCGTAACGTTCAAGTATAGCGTACGTTAATATTTTCTATAATATAGTAAAATAGGTGCTGCTATAATTTTCCAGGTAATGATGATCGAGAAAATACAATGTAAACTTGATGAGAGTTTAGAAAAGTTTTTCCAGAAGCATTGGGTATGCGTTCGGCCACTCTTCCCCTTGGAAAATGAGCCAGGAAGCGCACATAGAGTATCGGTCAGCGCTGTAACCTGCAATCAGCGCAGCATCACCTCATTCAGAGAGTAGCTCCCACTCCCTCTGTCTCGCTCTCTCACCCTCTTGACTGGCTGACCAGCGCGGCCATCCCACTACTCGCTCGCTCGTTCGCGCGGCATAAGTAGAAAAATCCGCTCTCTCCCGGACGAGCGGCCAGAGCTCTCTACGATCTCCCTCTCTCGTCTCTGCACGCGTTCGCATCTATTGATCGCGCGATCGGTGCGCGCACGCACACGCGCGGAGGAGCGAGCGAGCGCAGCTGAATGGACGGGGCCGCCGCCGCCGCCGCCGCGAGTTTTCGTGAATTGGGTTACCTTGAGGCCGATCGCCGTCGCCGCCGCCGTGCGCCGAGTTCGTTGAGGAGACGCACGCGGGGGTGGAAATGGAATAGGAAGGGAGAGAAAGCAGGTTTGGGTTTTGATTTTCGCCTCTTCTAGCTGTGCGTCTTCTTATTTATGCTAAACGCATAATTATCAGAAAATTGACCTTTCAACTGAATAAACGTAGCTTTTGTCAAATTTGTATGCACGAAAATTTCAGGAAAATTCGTTGCCCAACAGCTGATACTCTCCTTGTCTGTAAAACAAATACAAATTCATACGATTTTTTTTTAAGAAGAAAAATGGGCAAAGAAAAAGCCACAAAATTGTTTAAAAAAAACTTTTTATTGTACGCTGTTTATTTTTACAAAAATTCATAATGACTAACTATATCTAAAACTCTTCAAATGAGGTTCTAAAAATACAATCAAATTAAAATTTCATAAAGAAAAAAAAAACGAAAAGACATTGACGTACAGAAACATGAAAAATGAAGAATCCGCATACACGTTACGTATTTATCATTGGCATTATATTCTTTCATCATATGGACGGAGCTGAAAGCATAGTCTATCGTACAATAACGGGATAATCGATTTCCATATAGAATATAATCTTCATTACCCATAACGACAATAACCATAAATGTTGGCATCTCCTTTTACATTCTTTACTCTATTATTATTATTTTTTTTCTTTCAAGTCTGTGTGAATACTTTCTCGCGGAAAAAATTCGCTCCCGCCCGTCGAAGGCTACGAGCGAGCGAGGGCGCATCTATGAATTATTGAATCGTCAAAAAGAACGACTTTTAAAAACTCCGACGCGCAAAACAGTCTCCCTGTATCTCGTGGAAAAACTCGTAAATTCTCTATGTTCACAATAATAGTATTATATCGTAATAGCAACCTTAATAATAATAATAATAATAATGACCGTAATAGTAATAGCATCAATAAAAGTGCAAGAATCAACTACGACAATATAGCAATAATAATAAAAGCCTATGAATCGAATGTTGAACAAGCGAAAAATGCGTAGAAAACTATATATGTAACTCGGAGTAATCAACTGGCGATATTCTCGTGACTCTTTTCTGCGACTATTTGTATATAGTTAAAATCTATGTAGGTAGTGACGAGTGTAGAGAGAGGTACCAAAGTAGTAATATTATTATCTTGTAAAATGCCTGAAAAAACACTTTCCCATTTGTTTTCTCCCTAAGTATTGTGCGTGTGTGTATGTTATGCCTTCACGTTTAATTCATCGTACTCAAAGGCCAAATAGAGAATATATCTGCACCCATAGTTAACAACAAATTTAACTAGTTCTTCATCAATCTATATAATTCCACTTTAGACCTATACATATATACTTTTTTTTGTTTATAGATAGGTAATACGCTTAAAATGCACGAAACACTTTTTTTGAAGTACACACGGGCGCGGGAATATATGGGAAGGAGGAGAGGGGTAGGGGTGGGGGTAAAACAGAGAAAAGCTCCCGAGCGTCGCGAGTGTCGGCTTTCAAAGCTCGCGATGCGTCTGCTGCTTTTTCGTCCTACGTGATAGAGATCGAGATATACAGTTCTTGGCGCTTGCTAACGTTAATCTTAGGCGTTCATCGATGAAGTTACGAGAGGATGATATACAAGTCAATATTCGCTTCGGCGTTGTGAACGGTTAGCTCGTGATGCTCGCGATGCTGGGCAAACATTCGCTCGAGACACTATCAGATTTGTCTTTTATTGAACGCTGAGTAAATACTTTTGCTTCTGGCTAGAATACTGTGGACCGACAACTTTTCGTTGCGCGTGCATTGCACCAGTTTGGATTTTTAAAATTGCATCTTAATCAGTTGATTAACTCATGAGTATTATGTTCTATATGTTCGTGATGAGTAAAGAATAACAAAAAACTCGAAAAACTGTGTTGTCCTATACTTCACACATCCTTATACTTATATTTATTTAAACTTTAGAATACTATATTATCATACGGTTTGAAATTTCGGTATAAATAATTATTAGATCCACTTTGTTTTCATAAAAACCATAACAAAGACATGTTGATAAAAAAATTGATCCTAAAATGTTAATTTAAAATTTCACTCAACTCATACCGCTTCCCACAAAAACATTCTTAAAAAATTCAGACTTAAAACCATTCACAAACACACAACATTAACGTTAAAATCGTCACATGAGCAAATCGTTCGCAACGCCTGCGGATTACATGGCGAAGGAAATAGGAATAGCATGAGTACCGATGCGCGGTGGTTACACGAGTTACTGCTCTCTTTCTCTCTCTTAATAAGCGGTTTTTTTATAATTTAATTTTTTATGTCATTTTCACTTGATCCCCATCGTAATAGTAGTGTTCGGCAGTCGACGAAAGCGGCGATCACGGAGAAAAGAGAGCAGCGTGGAGCTTGAGATTCTCAGATTTAGCCGAGTCCGTGGTCCTCGAAGAAGCCTTGCGGTGTTTCCTCCTGCAACAATCATAGAATTTGCGTACATTTAGTTGAAAATCATAAATAATTGGAATAATTAAATACGTTTGTAATTGGGTTATGCTTAGAAAATGTCCTTTTTTCGTAGCGAGGTTGTAAAAATACAATTCTTTTGTCGGATATTCTATATGAAAGGTTGTACTTTGGTAAAAAAAAAGGATATTTTCCAAGTGTTTGGTAATATGAATAGGGGTCGTCAATTACTTTGATGCTGCACTTATATCGACCAACAGAGACAATTGTCAACACTGTACAGCCTTATTAAAACGATTTATTAATTGTATGTATGTATTTTTAACACGTACCTACGGTTCTCTTTTTGCATTTCACACAGAAACAAAGCTTATTAGTCTTCTCGATGCAGCTTCAAATGATGAACTGAACCCCTTTTCATATCGACACAAAGGTCGTTGATCTACATTCGTTTTTCTCAATGGTTTTGGTTTAGTAAAAGGCACACATAAGTAAAATTATATAAAAAGAAACAAACAAACAAGATCGAGGGGATTTTTATTACTGTTGCTTTTGCTCATTCGTTGCAATGCAGAGAAGAAAGGTGTTAGTATTAAAAACTCCAGGATTAATTCGGTTTACGGGTTGTCTTTGGATTAATTGTTAATCATTTACGTCATTGGGGTTGGACAAAATCACAGTGACAAAAGTAACGTCAGGCACTGGTTACTTTTGCGATAAAAAACAAAAAGTGTAAAACCCCAACATAAATAAAAAGGTACACCGACAGGAACGAATTACTTATGTTTTGCCGTAGAATGCATGAATCGGTGCAATTCAATTGCTATTGCAAAATAAGCACTTCGTTTCTTTTGGTTAGAATAGGTGTAGTGAACAAATAAAGTGACAGTGATTGTACATCAGATTTTAATTTCTACTTCAAAAGATTGCTTTATTACTGATTGATTTATCAAGGTGTCGGTGTATTTCAAGTGCATTCACATTGACAATTGACATAGATTGCTAAGAGGGCGCATGTGCATCATCGGTAGGTATCTTCAGTACCTTAGACAACTCGTTATATTAATAACTTTATCCTCGCTCGAATTACAATACAACATTCGACGCTATAGAGGTTTCAGTACCTGATCACTGAACTGTGTTAGTCGTACGTTATAGTGGATTTGGTGAATCGGCGGTACACACACACACTACATGGTGTTGTTTTATTAATTATTACGCACAGGTTTTACTTATTGCCGCTGATTAAGTAATATAGATCTACGATGCAGTTTCTTATTGACTATACGTTATATATTATAGGTTGACTAAAATATGCTTTGTTTCTCGTCTCTACGTTAACAAAATATATTACTTTGACGTTTTTTCTTTTTCTCTCCTCCTTTATCTCGCTTCATTATCCATTTTTATTCCCGATTCTCCTCTTTTTCTTATTTATTACAGTGTATAAGTACATCGACGAACATCCGTACAAAAATATGGCAAGTCAACGGTTCTGAGGCTGTCCAGTCTTGTAAAAACGATATTAAAATGTTATTTTTTTTCATTCACTTCCCTTGCAAAAAAGGCCGCATATACACAGTGTTTCCTTGTTTTGGTTTTATTTTATGGTGAAGCGAAAAAACACTGTTACCCCGATGAGATAAAATACTATTATACAACGTTCGCATAAAAAGACAATATTGTGAAAATTAACGAAATATATGTTATAATAGATATATTTTTCCAAAAACGGTATAAATAAATTGTACGTGAATTATACATGAGCGTGATGAGGATCGTACGAGTTTTCGTGTTGATTTTGTCTCTACATATACTTTAATGTTATAACATACATTTCTGAGAAAATTTAATATACGTAGAATCATAAAGCTATAGTTATTCAATTTTATATTTTACATGACTTTCTTTTTAAAGTTTCTATTCAAAATTATTTTACTCCGATATATAGAGACAAAATTTATATACAATTTCATTATATATTAATAAAACATGTTCATTTACATATTGACTTCAAACATTTTTTTTTAATAACTGCACACAAGTCATCACAATTTTTTGAAAAAATAATGTGTCACAATCAATATATAGCAAATATTTATATAAAAACAATAAGTTTAGGCACATTGAGGAAATTTTCTTTGACTATTTAACTGCTGCCTACAGTCAAAAATTAATTTTTTTTTAGATAAGCATTTTTAACTCAAACTGTCTTGCAGAAAGTTATAATATTAATATTTTTCGCCTGCCACTTAACAATTGAAAGCTCAAATTCTTAATACAATAGAATACGCAAAAATACTTTACATTTATAATAAGTACGTTTATTCTAGGTAAATTGAGCGATTCGAATGTAAGTGAGGAATGTCTTCAGATTGCAAAAATAATTAGTCTTATATAGGATATGTGGCAAATATTCGTCAACACTTCACGAAGAGAAGTCGTGAAAAATTCTTTACATGGCACTTGTACAATTCCATCTTAAACAATTCCAATTAGACAATTCGTATCTCATTCTATAGATCGACATAATATTGCTGATTCTTTTATGGCACCAATTATTTACATCTCTCAAATCAGCAAGCAAGACACTTCTTCATCAGCCTATACAACTAAAGCAACGAAAGCTTTTTGCACGCGGACAACTAAAGGCTAATTTCACGCTACACGCCGCTTCTAATTCACGTACAACTAACACTCAGATGTAGGATATTATATTAGTCTCTTCTGGATCATCAGACTTAAGAATATTGAAGGTCGAATTTCGTAAAAGTTCGTTTCTTCTTGAAGGGCCGAGGAGGGCGACTACGGTGACGGCTGCAACGGAGGTGGCGAGATTTGTACACACGCGCAAGGAGCTAGAGAAAAGCGGAAGAGGAGCGGTTCGCGTGTCTGTATGTGTGTTGTGTGTTTGTATCCATCCAAGGGGGTTCTCTCGCACGTGTGTGAATCTCGTCGCAGAGCAGCCTACAAAAGCCCTATCTCTCGTAGCGCACCTTCAACTGCCTCGTCCTTTAAAGCCCGAGAAACAAACATCTCGTTCTTTAGCATCGATGAGCTTAGGAGGATGGTTGGGGTTTTTTGCGTACTCGCTTATACAACAGAACTTGATAAGTTTGCGCATGTCCGGATATCCAAGTATGTTATTGTTTTAGTGCTGTTATTTTTAATTAGTGAGGATTCAGCGCCCGAAGCTAGTGGTCATTCGGCTATTTTTGCTAGCTATACGCCATGTACCAACAAAGTTATTAATAAGACCCATCAAAATAGTAAATATGTATGTCTTGATCCTCTTGTAAATTTAATTGCTGTATTATCACTAAGGTCGTGATAAAGCGTGTTCAAACTTCACATTGTTTTATAACTTTATCTTGTATATAAACTTTAACTTTGTTTGTTTGTAAGGATTTCCTACACATAATTACGTAACCGAAGTAACAATTCCTATTATGTGCATTTGACTTCAAATTTGAAATCAGTGACCCGGAAAATTATCCGAATTAGCGCACATTGTGCAAGAAATGCTAGAAATTATCAAAGCGATGCCGTCAGGCTCTAGGCAACTGAGCTCACCCGAGTAAAAAAATTTATATATAATTGTATATAATTTATATATAATCATGGTTAGATATAGAATTTGACCTTACATAAGCATATATAATCATATATGTATATATAAAACCATATATATCTATATAAAATTATTATATATATACTTATATATGAGTATATATCATCATATATTGTCAGATAAAACTATATATAAATGCGTGATGTAGCATCGAAAATTTTTCATACATATGAAGATATATAGTTATACATGACAATGTATGACTCTATATTGACATATCTTAGTATATATTATATATAACCATATATGATTATATATAAATTATATATAATTATATATAAATTTTTTTACCTGGGTTGCTTAATAATAGTTGGAAAATTTCGCTATTCTCACAAATATTGTAAATTACATCAATGTTCTCTGTGTAGAATTCAAACATAATAAGAAATTTCTAAGAAAACAATTATTCTAACTCCACGGATTTAATGAACTAATTGCGAACTAATTCGATAGCGATAAAAACAGTAAAAATCACCAATACACAGTTGTTTGGATATCCGGACACTTTATAGCCCCGTATCCGGAATTCGAGCACGAATATAGTTTCGAATCGAATATCCGCATATGCAAATTTTCGGGCAACTCTGGCATATATATATATATTATTATTATTATTATTTTTTTTTTTAAAGTCATATAAAATTGAATAGTTGTGTTGCTGTGGACGGCGTTAGAATATAAAAATAACGAGGGCAGTTGCATGACGTATAAAAATATTACATCCCTTGATTAGATTTCGTTTATTAGATCAGCAACTATAGCACATTCTATTTAGTTTTTGATCTCCAAAACTAATCATCCACTTTTTTTATTTGAAATAATAGTTTTCTATATTATGTTTCAACTTTGTAATTAATTAATAAGATTTAAGCAATGCTCAGTATTTCAATAAATTTTATTATTAAATACTATGTTGTACATGAATAGTTAAAAATTGTATTTTTTAAATATCATGTAACCGAATAAATGTTGTTTCTTTCTCTTGTGCATCGTATAATTATTAACGACATTTCATTTCAATGCAACAATAAACTTTCATACCTATTCAATTTTACTTGACTCGATTTATTCAAGGTACTTCAAATAAACTCTTCAACACAGGAATAAAAAAATAATATGAAAAAACTGGTGTATACACTGAATAAAAGCCAATGGTAAGAAAACGACACAATGCATATATGGATACAACTTTGCACGCGAATTCTAGCAAGCATAAATAAATACGTACAAATAGATGAGTATGTATGTGTATGAGAAAAATGTGAATTTCAAGCTCTGGTTAAACTTGGTAAAAAGGCAATTTTTATTAAGTTCTCCAAAAGAAACAATCGTATACATTTATATATATATGATTTTCAAAAGACCTATAGTAGCATTTCCACATACATTATTATCTACATAGTGTCGATACACAGAGCTAGGTACGCTTTCTCGTGTTTCTTTTATCTTCGTTCGATAGAAGCCTCTACACGGTGCCGCAAAATGGCACAGCGGAAGGAGATTAATAAAAATATACAAGTAAAGTTCGACTAGAATAAACTACTTTATCTACAGGGTATACCGTTTTATAAATACTGGGATCGTCTGATTAGAAGGGAGCAGACATTACAACATTTTTACCCGGTTATTACTCAAATAATTATATTAAACTATTAGATATAATGTATTATATTAAAATCAATGTAAAAAAGCTCTTGAAAATTAACGAAATCATCGTAGGTATTTTGTACTTAATTTGTTACTATATATAAATAAAAATGTCACTGTATTTTATTGCAAACGTTAAAATTGCGAATCACATCAAAATATAAGTAGTTTATAAAAAAATAAAATTTTACGTAAAAATTATTTTAAAATTTAATAATGCAAGAATAGCAAATTATTGTCGTTATTTGTCAAATGTGATGTGATCACCAAACTACGAGGAACATTTTCTATAACATTTTCATTCAACTGTAATACTTTGCTTACAACTAATAAATCTCTATTACAAATAAACAATGTCTGTTCCCCGTTTTTAACAAGCACAAAGAATATACGCCAACGATAAATATGTAACTCAAGAATGACAAAATTCTTACTTTATCACTTGAGTATGTACAGAAAATAAAGACGTAGCCGCTCTTACTGGAAATGCTGCTACGAGCAAATATGTATACATAGATACAACTTTGTCTACAAGTTAATCGCTAAAATAAGAAAGCCTGGATAACAATAAATTTTCAAGAGGACGTGTAACAATCGCGCGCCTCTCGTTTCTCTTTTATGTACGTGAACTTCGGTGTTGCGTACCGATAGTTTGTGTATATGTGATAACTTGAAATCTACGCGGCAGATTCTTTTCTGGTTTCGCATTGATTTTCGTTTGATACATACAACTTTTCAGAAAAAGATAGTAATAGGCTATTCAAATTTTAAGTACGAGTAGCGTGGATCGAAGAAGGGACGTGCACGTGTATATCGATTCATGCAGTTTTCCAAAAAATACGTAATAATAATAGTGAGACACGAACGAATCGATACACAACACAAAATTCATCAGGCACATTTAACAATATACTTTGTGATAATCTGGCTAATAGATTATATACTTGTTTTAATTTATTTAAAATATATCATAGTTAGTTCAATAATTGATATTAAAAATGTTTTAGATACTTGCTTGCATAAGGTAAATGTCTCGTGGCAGTTATGTAAAAAGGCAAGACTTTTGAAAGTTAAAATCTGTGAACATTTACCTTACTTGTTAGCATTTTCATTCAATATATTATGTCGTTATATTAATTAAGTATATTTTCATATATTATGCATGCTGTACCAACAAATATAATAACACACAAACACGCACACACAGGAAAGCAATTCATATTAATAATTTGAAATTGACACAGTTGAGTTGTACTATCCCATTATGCGAGGAGAGCTCGCCATGCAATTTTCAAGATTGCAAATTATTATGTATACTTCACACAATGTCTTGATGTTAGAAATAAGACAAACATAAATTACCAATGGAGCAACAAAGACTCTGGATCACTTTGGCACGTTTCATATTGTTTATCAATCAAGTGCAATGTTAATAAAACTGCTATCTTAGTAAGTAAACTTTTGTACCAGAAATAAGAGATCAATTTTTTGTACTATTTTAAATTTAAAAATATTGAATATTATCCTAAAATATACAATTTTTGTTTAATAATTATCTTTACTCTAAATTTAAGTTATTAAATTCACCAAATGCTCAAATATTAATAATCAATTTCGAAATACTAAATTCACCTCAATCAAATGGTAATACATCTGATTATATGAATTAATAAGATATATATATATATATATATAAACGACATTCAATAAGACAGATCACAACTCAATGGGAACATCCCCATGACTAACCTCCTGCAAAAGATCCTGTGCTGCAATAGCTTTGAGAACATTCTTCTTGCTAGTTTCTTGAATTTCTCCACCAACCAGCAGTTCATCTAATATAAAGTAGGCCTTCTCAAAGTTGAAAATAATATCTAATTCACAGACCTATAGATAAAAACAACATTTCTTATTAATTAAAAAAATATTATTTTACTATTAAATACTCCATAATTTGTAAACTTACACTGCCAAAGTATTTATCCAACAGTTCGACATATCGATGAATGATTTCAAGAGTCAACAGTTCATTGTCATTTTGCTCAATTGCACAACAAAAATACAAACTTGCATATCTATTATAAAAAGATTTAATTAGAAAAACTTAAAAGAGTACAAAACTAATCGACTACTAAGAAGTTTAGCTACCTTTTATAGACGACCTTGACGTCTTTCCACTCGAGAAAACTCGACATTTTCGGCTTTCTGGCAAGAATCGTCGTAATTAGTTCCCTTGTTATTTTCTTCTTCAGCTTGTCTGGATGCGCAACATACCATTTTTGCAGCCGAAGTTTGCCCTGGCGGCTGAACAGGAGCATAAATTGCATCTGGAAAACAGATGGAAATTTTCAATACAAGACAAATCGTCAGCAACTCAATTATTCGAAAAGACAAAATGCACTTGAAAGCGATGTATTAAGTACCATTTTGAATGATTTACTTTTAGACTTCTTTAAGATATTCAAGTTTTTCCAGTTTTCTTACATCTAGCACAAAAGTGAAGACGGAAAAGAGTACGAAAAATCAATGCCACGAAGCACTATTTTATCCGTCACGAGAAACAGCAGCCATTGCAGACTTGCGGTTTGCGAATGCGTTTGGTTAAAAAACTAACCTGAAAAGGCCCGATGGGCATAGGTGTGCTCCGAAATGCATCGAACCAATGATGGAAGAGCTCCGAATTCAAAAGAAAAGAAAATAAGCGATAAGCGAATAGAAAAAATAAATAAATAAACAATATGTTATTTACAGTATTTAATATAATGTAAATACAATTTCACTTTAATTTCATTTAGTTATATCTATTTGAACATTTTTCTATTATTATTATATGCAATATATTTTGCATACAAACAATATAGTCGCTCTGTAAAGTTTTATTAAATAATACGAGTGTCTTGTGTATTACAAAAACTAAAATGGAAAACTTTTGACAAAATAAAATTCATTAACAATAGCATAATAATTTGTTAAAAACTTTATTACGTTTTTCTCGAAGCATAATTTCTCCATATTTGTAGTAAATTTTTATTAACTATCTACACAGAGAATGAATTTCATGTATGTAATGCATACAATATGTTGGATGACTTGACCAATTTTACATCACGTAATTTTGGTATTTTACAAATTTACAAAATTTTTTCCTTTGAGTAACAAAATTCATTTGGTTGAATTGCTTTCCAGAAGTATTTTAATATTGTCATTAATATACTTCACCCTTGTAACAATTTTATCTTTCACATTTACATCTGTATAAGGAATTAACAATACTTTATATCCTCGATGCTCTAAAAGCTTTTTATAGAATTTAATAGGTCCTATAACTTCATTTACACCTCTGCAAAATTCATTATATGCACAGGTGAGGATACCTATCCTGAAAACTTGTTTTTCATTGTCGGATTTGAAGTTGACAGCAACAGGCGTTCCCTTTTGATCTACACAAAACTCAGCATCTGAAATTTAAAAATATTAATTTTCAATTATAGTCAAGAAAAGTGCTTAGCATTGATATATAGATACATAATTAAGATAACGCTCAAATATGTTTTCATAACTATAGTTACCTAACATAAAACCCATTTGGGTATTAACATTAATATTAAAATAAATAGAATCAGAGGGTAACAATATCTTTAATGCACTAATGACAGAATTAGAAAGGCCCATTTTGTCTGATCGTACTATCACAACCTTAAAAATTTCAGAATCTTCGGAAATAAATGGACCTGAAAAAATAATATTTCATATTAATTCTATTACATGAAGATTATATTTCAAAATTAATTAATATACCTTTATACGCAGGCATGAATGATTGTGCTGCTGCATTGATATTTAGAAGTTTCAAAATTTTGGAAGTCTGTAGTCTTAAATCTGATGAATCTATTAAAATAATTGAATAATTACAAAATTAGTATTTTTTTTTATTTTTCACTTACTATAATTAAGAAATATCAAATAAAAAGTGAATACAAACCAAGTACTCTATTCACAAAGTGGCTGTTCAAAACAGACTCATACTGATCTGAGGTAGCACGGTTCAGGATACTTAAAGACCAGACAATATCTAACCATTCTTTACTTTGACACATATCACTCTCTTTTAATGGTTTTATAATTACCTGCAAACGTAAATAAATAAATAAATAAATAAAAATATAAATAAATTAAAATAATTTTTTGTACGCCTGAATTGAAATTGTGCAATACCTCAAATACTTCACTGAAGTTTTGTGGAGTATATCCTAAATTAGCTAATGTCAATAATAAACTAATGATTTCTTGCGACCTTATTTTCTCTCGATGTTTCAGAATCCATAATGACAATTCATCAAGAAGTTTTTCATCTTTAAAGCGTAATAAACTTAAAGATGTTAATATTGATCCTATAACTGCATTACTTTCATTTTTATTTATAAGCTTCTTTAGTTCTGTAATTCCTTTTTGCATTAAAAGCTATAAAATATTTTCAAATAAGTTGATCTTTAAATATAGAGTCAATCAGAGAAAAATAAATGTTTTTATCTTACTTCATCATAAAAATTAAGCACAGACATACTGTATAAAATATCTCCTAGCTGCTTTATATTCAGGGTTGCATCTGAATTTGAAAGCTTTTTTGCTAAAGATTGAAGTAATGGTGTTGGACGTTTTTGGGTGGTTGCTAACATTTTTAGTACCTAAACATAGTAATGAAATTTATTTTCAATTGAAGAAATTTAATGTTCTTTCAAGCATATTTTAAGATAATTTTAAAGTTTAAACATAAAATTAAAGCTTAAGGGAATATTGGGGCCTACTACCAATTCCTACATTGAATTCAACAATTAAATTCAGTTTTAGATTTTTTTTAAATTATTGCAATCATCTAGTGTTTGTATTCGCTCAACGAATGCCAGATCACCAAGATAATCAATGTAAATTAAAAATTAAATAAAAACAATCAAAAATACGAGAATGTTGATGAGTATGTAATAATAATGCCTATAAAATTTTTTTCCTTACTGAGACAATTTCATTCATGTTTAGCCTGTCAATCTCTTTTTTAGCCCTTGATGATTGTACAAATCCTTGTACAGCAGACAAATTTTCTATATCTCTTGTTGTATTGAATAAACTTTGGTTTGATGTTTGTTTATCAAGGTTGAATATTCTGCATAATTTTTTATATCTCGCATCAGACTGAATATCATTCATTTTGATTTTACCTGATATTGACCAGTTGGATAATACAGACATAATATTAGATGCATTTTTTTGGTTTAAGTTAGGATGGTTCACTATATCCAATAATTCATCAATATTATTCGCTAAATTTATTTTATTGTGTAATCTGTTAGTTGACTCAACACTACTTTCCGAATTATTTTCCTTAGATTTTTCTATCGAATTCTGTGTACTGTCTTCTAACAGTTTTTTAAATACAGACATTACAAGTGATTTATCTGGTCTATTTGTACTTTTATGTTCTTGCTTTTCTATAACATTTTCAATTTTTTTATCCTGAAAAAGAAAAATTGTGCTTAATAGATAGCAATTTAAATTATTTTCGTTATAAATCAATATAAATGTGCAAAATATGAGTTTAATCTTATTACATCAAGTATTTCATTAACAGTTATTAAAAATTATTTTATATATTTTTTAAATAAAGTTCAAATAATATTTTCAAAATTTAATTGTTTTATCAAATTTCAATAAAAAAATTCTTTTATACAGTTTATGTTTTTAATTCAATAAAAGTTTTCTTCTTGTTTGCACATTTGTAATAGATTCTTTAATATCATTATTAAAGCAATTAATGTCATTTTTCTACAGGCAAACTGCAGTTGAAGTATGTAAAACCAAAGCTTCCAACAGCAAAGGGATACAAGTTCTACGCACAACAATCACCTTGGGGCTGTCCGCTGCTGCAGGACTGACTGGATTGGTGGCCACCGAACTGGCATTCAGGAGATGCTGAGAAGTGGTCCACCAGGAGGCTCGTGGAGTTATCCTCACGGTGGCATTGGACAGTAGACCTCCGAATTGCAACATTGCCATCAAACTGCTAAAACACATACACACAGACGGTTATTTATATAATCAGTGTTGCTGCTGCTGTTGCTACTGCTGAGAGGTGAAGTTGCAAGGGCGTAATATTACATGTCGCTCTAGCGCTGTAAGTACTGTGTGTCGAGCCCGGATAGCCCTGGTGTGATATGTCGCCTCCGTTGGGCTATTGGCCTCAGTCGTGCGCAAGGTCGGCCGATTCTTAATTTCGGCTCGCGTCGCGCGTACACATATTTAGGTTGAGGGTGAACCGTGCGCGCCGTGCAGGTTAGGCGCGAGAGAGCAGAGCCGACGATGAGAATATGAGAGCTATACTCATGCGCACATCGACGCACACACCACCCGTACAGCCACACGCCGCCGCCCGCTACCCCGCTAGTGACACACACACACACGCGCGCGCACACGTGCCCCGAGCTCCCGAAACGAAACTCCTGACTTGAGTCCCGACTTTGGACTTCCGATAGGTATAGATGAAACATGCGGCAATGTACTGCTAGGCGAGCGCGAGGCGCGACTCCGAAATTTTCGGATACGGAGCACTCGCCAGATGGCTTTCTCGCTACCTACCTACTTCCGCGATATTCTCAACATTATTCTGTTTTTTACGCACTTTTATACGTTCCGTTGGATCTTGGATGCAATCTTGTAAAATTAATGAATCCATATTAATTCACGTACCTGAATAATGTGTAGAACGTATAGAAAGAAAATCTAAACAATACGTAAATTATTGTTACGGAAGAGAAAACAAAACAAAAATCGCGTTTTATGATGGAAAATACAATAGAAAAATGCATTTGAATATATGTACGACTAAGTGTTAGAAGCGGTTTATTTTAAAGTCATTTTATAATAGTATTAATAAAGTATTAACAAATTATCATGAAATAATTGTGCAAAATTCTTGCGTTGTATATTTACTTGAATACATTAAGCTAATAACTTGCATATTATATAATTAGTAGTTTGAAAGTTACTTTTTTTATAGGTTATCTGTAATTTCAAAATATCATTGTAATTTTGAAGTTATTGTTGTAATTTAATATTAATCGAACTTATAACTTAGAAATTTCAAAGGTGCGTAATATTGGTAGGTAAATAAAAACGATAAAATAATCTTATAAGGTAGTTATTTATTTAAATGAAATATCCATAATGGCTGTCTAACTAGTAAAGCTACAAAAAACATTTACATGTGTAGTTTATTTGGATTATTCTTTTGGATGTCAGAGTACAAACTTGCAATATGCAATGAAGTACATAATGAAAATTGATGATGACCCCCCCCCCCTCTCCTCCTCTCTCCAGCTCGTCGACAATTTTTGTAAAAAAGATATACAAATTATAGTGTAAAAAAGCAAATTAATAACCCCCACGGAATCCGCCGCCTCCCCTACCACGGAATCCACCACCTCCTCGGTAGTTTCCACCGCCTCTGCCACCACCAAAGCCACCGCCATAACTTCCACCGCCGAAGTTGTTGCCACGGAATCCACCGCCACCACGGAAGTTACCGCCGCCATTGTCCAGGTGCATCAACTTGGGTGGCGGGCCTCCGTCGCGACTTCCCCCAGCTCCCATGCCAGTCATGTGTCCTCGCGGGGGTCGACGAGACGTGAAGCCACCGCCGGTGATAGGTTCCATTTCGAATCGGGAGGCATTCATGCCGCATAGATTTTTCACGACGGCCAAAACCTTTTCATCTAGAGGACTCAGTTCTAAAATAGTTTCTGGATCTTTGGAAGCTTTAACAACTAAACTTTCCAAAGCTGGCCTTAACGCGACTACAGCTGCCGCGTGCTCGGGGTTCATGTCTAAATTAATCCAATTGTCTAATTTAATTAAATTATCTACAAATTCTACTTTACGGGAACCGAAAAGTAATAAGTGCAATGGGGACACCATTGTCATTTGTTTACAAGATACTGCTCTTGTACGAATCTGCAATGAAAAGAAATAAAAGTTATAATAACAAAATTCAATCAAGATAAGAAATAAATGATAAAGAATTAAGGTGTTACTTTTTCTCCAAAGACGAAGAATGGGAATGGGAAGTTTTGTTCGAAATTGCTGCAATTCACAGATGTTTTATGAATGAGAGCTGCTTTGGATTCAGTTGTCAAGACCTTCCTCTTCTCCTTGTGGTAGCATACGTTAGGGTATAACCCCATGCAAAGTAGAGCTGTAATTGTATCTAAACGTACGTCAGCACTAGCGTGATAATTCAACGAAGTTGGACAGAGAGTTTCTTCTGGGAATCCAGTACTTGTTAAAAGTGCTTGCAATTGATTCTAACAAAATAAATACAGCCATATTAATGTTTAAGAATAAAAATAAAATTACTTAAATTATTTTATAGTAACTCACCTTTGCTTCCCAGGTAACACGTAGAGTCGGCAAGCTCAAGTTCTTTGCGTCACAGAATGCAATTTCAGCGTACTCGCCACCGGTTCTAGCTTCTTCCCAAGATTGGAACACATGCAACATGGCTACGTGATCACTGTAACGTGCACCGGCAAACCATTTCTGTTGGGCGGACAGGCGACGCATGTCCGGACCCATATTGTAGACTTCGGGGAAGGTTGAGCTGTTTGCTGCCATAGTTGACAGAGCATCGCCAACGCGGAACATGCAGCCCAGGATCATCATTTTACCAAGACGTGGTTCAATTGGCAGACGGGCCAAAATTTTACCAAGCGGTGTCAATTCATCGTTTTTGTCGAGACATTTCATTTCTGAAATCACGAAAAATAATTTATGTTAAGAAAACATTTAATCTTTAAAAAATTCAACGCTATATCTTTATCTATGTATTCTTTAATTGATTGTAATGGATCATTGATCCGTATATTACCTCGTAGCAATACTTCTGCTTCAATAACAGCATCAATGGGAGGCGGCTCAATAGCCTTAGACAAGAACTGACCAATGCTTCCAAGCCTTAATAATTTAATACTAAGAGCCAACTCATGTAAGGGTGTCCTGAACATTTCAGGGGTCATGTGTTCATCCATCCTGTCAAATCTTGCTTTTGAACATAGATGGAAGCAGAATCCAGGTCGCACACGACCGGCTCGCCCTTTTCTCTGCTCGAGATTAGTTTTACTGGCCCATACCGTAGCGTAGTTAGTCATGTTGTTATGCGATGTAAAGAGCTTCATCTTTGCTTTGCAAGAATCGATCACGTAAACAACGTCGTCAATGGTGATTGAAGTCTCAGCAATATTGGTGGCAAGAATGATCTTAGTTTTGCCTTGTGGCACTGAATCGAAGACTCGTCGTTGGTCTTCACGTGGCAATTGCGAGTGTAGCGGGATTATAACGTATTCACTAGTACCAAAGACTGGATGTTGTTGCAAGTGTTTCATCAAAGCAAAAATTAAGTTCCACCCTGGTAAAAAGACTAAAACTGCACCAGGAATGTTCTGATCTTTGATATATCGCAACAAACTTTCAATCAATTCAAAGCTAATTTCTTTTTCAGTCAATTGAGACATCGCATTCTTTGTCTGAATACTGTACCAGAAAATAAAGACACAAGTTTTTTTATACTCTCAAAATAAGATTTAGACTTGTATAATATAAATGATGAAAATTGTACATACCTGTATTTGTCAGGAATAACTTTATTTAAGTTCTCTTCTGGTTCGTTATCCATACCAGTGTCATCTGAATCACGGCTCTTGCGCTTTCTCGTATCCATCACGGGTACAAATCTGGTCATCTCTACGCAATCTTCCAAAAAATATTCTTGAACTGGATATGCTCTACCAGGAATTTCAATAACTGGACAGTTGTTGAAGTATTGACTGAAAAGTGATGTGTCAATAGTAGCGGACATAAGAATGATTCTTAAATCCGGATACACATGGATCATATCTCTAAGAACGACCATAATGAAATCAGAGTTAACGTCACGTTCGTGAATTTCATCAACGATAACGTGAGATACCCCTCTCAATCCTCCTTCTAACTTTCTCAGTAATACTCCTACAGTACAAAACATAATACTGCCATAGGGTCTCGGTAAGCATGATTCAAAACGTACAGAATAACCGACAGATTGACCAAGAGGTTCGCATCTTTCCACGGCTATGCGATCAGCAACTGACACAGCTGAAATTCTTCTTGGTTGTGTTACTGCAATCGAACAATAAGCTCCCTGACCACTGGCAATGTAGTCATCCAAAATAAATTGACACACTTGTGTCGTTTTACCACAACCAGTATTACCGCGAATAATAATAACTGGGTTCTCATTTATAGCGTTCATAATTTCGCTCTTTTTCAAAAATACTGGTAGTTTATCCCTGGATTTTTTACTTTGTTGTATGTCTTGACTTTGCTGTGCGATTTCTCTAGCCTCTTTCATAATATCTTCAGAGAGCTGGTCTAAAGGCATTGTGGCTAGTGGACCTTCGTCAATATTGCAACCAGTCCAGGGATTCCAATTTGGTTGAGGTGGAGACCAGCTCACAACTCCAGCAGGTTGAGGTTTTGAAGAGATAAAATCTTCCAAAACATGATCAGTAACTAAAGAAATTGCTTGGCTTGAGCCTTCCCCAGAAGGTTCCAGTTTTGTCTGCATTGGAAGACAATTAACAAAATTAAAAAACAAAAATATTAAATGTTCTAACTATATTTAATTAACTACATTCAACTCACATGATTTACATTAACTGGATGGATTTCTAATGACTCCAAAACGGAATTTATTTCATCTGCAAGTTCAGGAGAAATCTTTACTGGATAAGGTTTCATTTGGTCTCCTTCTTTTTTCGTTTTTAATGTTCCACTAAATGCTTCAATGACACCCAAATGGTAAAGCTGTCTTACAAGAGACAGAGCACAACTTTTTGAAGCTGTTTGTTTATTGGATCCAGTTTCACGTCCCGTAATAGCTATAATATTTATTTAAAGTATTAATGTATCAAAATTTATAAGATATATGGAAATATTAATAAACAAGTAATTCTTACTTCGTGCTAGTTGTTTAACATAGAAAGACATTTCAGCCATGAAGCTCCTACAGAAGATATGATTTAAAAGTTAATAAATATGGTTTTTACGTAATTTATAGAAAAGCAATTCAAACAGATTTTGTTATTAATAAGCATTTGCAAAAATCAAACTCAATAGTACTCACCAAATTTATATTATCCAAGACCAAATTGGAGCACACCAATCATATATCTGCAAAAAGCAGCACCAAAACTATTATTGAATCAGTTCAATAAAAGTTTTGGTTATACAAGCATAGCAAAATTATCAATAGCACCAATTTTAAGATTGAATACTACCGAACAAAATACTTTTCGATAGATTTCAATAATAATTTTATTGGTAACTTTGATATTTTTAAGATTACAGTATAACAGAAATTACTGCATTCTCTCGTCATTAGTTTGATGTTGTACTCCAAAATGGTCTCGTCCAGGGATAAATAAGTCATAACACAATCTTAAAAAATAATATTTAAATACCATTAAATACCAGAAGTTTAAAAAATTCACTTTGAATCAAATGTCAAATTCACTGTAAACCTTTCAAACATTTCTGTAACTTTTAAAGTTTTAATGATCTATATAATCTTGTTTACTAGCTTTATTCAAAATGCTACATATAATTATGATTTTTTATACCTTGTATGATCAGGTCCCACAGGAGTATATTTGTAATCTGTATTAATTTTATGAATTTGCATGAATTGATGTAATTTTGACTTTGCATTTTCAATGGTCCAATTTCCGTGAATGCCAGCATTGACATCAACATCTTCTGCTTCTTCAACCCTCTTTTGATCAGCCAATCTATCCAGGTATGTGTAATTATTCTCTCCCCGTTCACTGTACGGTTTGTAAGCTTGACCAAAATCATTTGGCCCCATACCATCTCTAAATACTGGTTTATTTGGTGTACTACTATTAACTGGGCCTTCTGAGTCTCCTGACGATGCAGGCATACCCATATCTGCTGGTACATCCTGGGGATTAATTTTTCCAATGCGAACTAGATAATTGAGAAAATCTTTGGATGCATTTCCTTGTGAATCTTTCTTATTGGTAGAGTTGCCAACAGCTACATAATCAAATCCGCTTACACGTAATTCACAGAGGAATCTTTGTCGGTGTTTTGGACCTGTAATGATAAATTATAAAAATTAATATCTTTGTTTAATCAAGCTGGACGAGTGTACTCGAGACTGAGATTGGCCGACACGCGCACTAGCACACGAAAAGAAGTAACCGTGAGTGTGGTCGATTTGGAGGACGATAGGACCGTACGGTCGCTCCCCATGTGATATATATATATATATATATAATATACTGGAGATTTGAACAGCGCGCGTTGCGCACTACATGAGCCAATCACATAACGTTTATTCTTCTGGCTTCACAACATCCGGTCATGACTTTTTTATATAGGGATA
>JAPYZO010004855.1:0-12079 GCA_030522905.1 Torymus flavipes | reverse complement strand
AGCAAAGGAGATAAAAGTCCTCCGATTCGCTTCCTTCGGTCTCCATAACCTGGTCAGGCATAGCGCTTTCGAGCGTTGGCCAAAAGACAGGAGATCCGGTACACCGCATAGGGGATCTGCTAATAACGGTAACGTTATATTTGGATTCCGACGTAACAGTGAGCTCGAAAAAATTTTAAAATCGTTTTTTCGGGTTTTGTCGCCACTTTCATCGGAATTGCACATATAGATACAGCTAAGTTCATCTTCTCGATGTATTTGTTATAGGTATAGATACAATTAAAACCGATTATTTTTTAATTAATTCGTTAAGATTTGCTATTAAAATTCATTTCTATCAGGTTTAATTTGATTACTCGTTTTTCGTCGATCTAAATAATAATGAAGTACTGTAAGTATTATGATGAAGTACTTTATGTATCATACACTTGTGACACACGTTGCCGAGTTCAATGCAGGGTTTGGTGTAAAACAAACTATATAAATTCGTAAATATTTGTGTGAATTTATACTTGTGCGATAATGTTTATTATTTTCTGTACTTGTGTACTAAATTTTATTGTATTTTTTTATCTTTTTTCAAATATTTAAAGACCACTATTATCTATAGATTATAATATTTGACAAAAATTAATTTCTTATTTTATAAAATATTATTAAAATAAGTACAATAAAATAATTAAATTTTGATACTGAACAATAATGAATTAGGCAAGTATTATACTTGTTTGAAATGTTTTACTGTATAGTTATAATCAATACTTCCTCCGTTCAGGTATCTAAATTATTATGCTTTAATTAACTATAAAATACAGTTGCCTATTATCTTACTTGCGTGCGATGCTACCTCTAGCAACTAATTGGATTGTAAATCTTTTATATTTCGGGCTTTGAGCGCGTCTAATTTGTTAAATAAATAAATAATTAGAAATACATAATAAATAAATAAAGAGGAGTATGAATACGCGATCGCGGTTGAGTTGCCGTCACGCGAAACTCTGAAGGCTGTTCATGCCTTAATCACATCCGAGAAAGGCTCGGCAGGTGCAGCCACCCTCTTTTTGCCCGCACTTGACGAGGATATAGGTCCTTGGCGAGAATATAGCTCTTCCTTTTACCTTTAGCGGTAGGTTGCTGAGGAAGGAAATTTAGACGAGGTCTACCGTGCAACAACCTCTCGTGAGCTGAAGATCCGTCGCCAAGACAGAGCGTCGATAGACTGTGCTCCGATATTTCGGAGCACAGCAGAATACATCGACGGGTGAGCTTTCCTTCTCGCGGATTGACCGCCGTAAAAGAACAGCGGTAAAAATCATCAGGTGAGGCACCTCTTTCCCCCGTAAGTCTGTGGGGTGCGGCCCACCGGCAGGTTGTGACGTCGAGCTTTTACAAAACTCGCCGGGCTTGCCAAGACCCGACTTCCGGAGGAAAAATTGGGCGTAGAATTCTCGGGGTTTGCTTAAAAATCGATACTCTTTGGTTTGACATTTTTGATTTTCACGTCGCTTCCGGGCGTCAAAGTATTAATTTTTCTGGAAATTACGGAGATAGTGTAAAAAAGTGTTGAAAATTTCCCCCTTTTTATAACAATTTGATACGCGGCATTTTTCTCGATGTTCAGCCATTTTCTTGTACGTAATATTCATACTGAACTTTTAAGAAGTAGACAAGTAAGAAATTTTTACTTTTAAAAAGACTGATATACTCTTTCGATGCAGTTGGCGTAAGATTGCATTTTACGCCTCATAGCAATGTTGCTTCAGCATCGATAAATAATGTTCGCATCACGGACGTAATACGCGCTAGGTGCGAAAAGTACTATTTTGTCCTTTTAAAAGTACAAAATTTAATTTTGTATTTCCTAAAAGTACACATTCATGAATTTATACTTTTTAAAAGACTAATGTATTAATTTTGTTCTTTCAAAAAGTAAAGTAGTATATAAGTAAAAAGTTCAAATTCACAAATTTGTACTTTGTAAAAGACTAATATATTGATTTTGTCCTTTTAAAATACAAATTAGTGAATTTTACTTTTTAAAAGACTAATTTATTGACTTTGTACATTACGAAAGTACAGAATTTGATTATATTTACCTAAAAGTACGAATTCGTGAATTTCTACTTTTTAAAAGATTAATTTATTAATTTTGTACATTAATAAAGTACAAACTCGCTAATTTATTCTTTTAAAAGTGCGAATTAGTGAATTTATTCTTTTAAAAGTTTATATTCAATAATTTGTACTTTATCTGCATCAATTTTTGTTCTCTAGCATTTAGAGTGCACATTGGCTCTTGATGAATGATATTGTCCTCACTTTCTTCACTCTCCCCCTCGCTACTGAAATGCATCCAGCTGATTCTTTCGGTTTCTTTTCCAGGTCGCTGGTCCTGACAATGACATCTTCGTGCCCTAAAGCCCCCCTCATCTCTACCTCCGGAACCGTAACACAAGGCTCCTTTACTTCAACACTCGAAAAGGTTACCCCAGTCTTCTCATTTACTCCACTTAAAGGCGTTGCACCAACCTACATATTTACTTTACTCGAAGGCATTGCACTAGCCTTCATATTCACTCCACTCGAAGACGTTACACCAGTCTCCAGATTTACTTCCCTCGAAGGCATTGCACTAGCCTTCATATTCACTCCACTCGAAGACGTTACACCAGTCTCCAGATTTACTTCCCTCGAAGGCGCTGCACAAACCTCCATATTTACTTCACTTGAAGACGTTACACCAGTCTCCAGATTTACTTCCCTCGAAGGCAATGCATCAACCTCCATATTTACTCTACTAGAAGACGTTACACCAGTCTTCTTATTTTCTCTGGTAACTTTATTCTCTTCCTCCTCTCCTGTCGCGAGAATTCCCCTATCCCCCCTGACGAATAATTTTTCCTCGACCATATGAATCTCCTCTGTAATATGTTGCGATGCCCCATTATCCATGGCGCACGGTGTAGGGGGCTTCACTACGTCCGGTCCGTCCCGTTTCCCAAGGCCGCGACAATCCTACTGCAGGTAGCGTTAGGATACTCCGGTAGCGAGCTGCCTTCTCTACCGCATCCTTGACACGTTACTCCTCGAGTACTCGATTAGGGCATTCCCTAGAGAAATGGGGAGGTTGTTTGCAGGTATAACATATCTGTTTTGGGCAGTCCGATGTTCTATGCACTGCCAACTGGCACACGAAGCATTGTCCCACGAACGACGAGAAAGGTGCTGAAGCAGTTGCGCTGGCTGGTGACAGCGAATATGGCGCCGGCTGGCTGGAGATTGCCATTCCTCCTCCACTGTTGGTTGGGAAAGTCAGAGCTGGTTTCTGTGGTCTCCAATTTCCTTGGTCGTGGCTACTTCTATCTACCCACTTACCCGGAGAGCGAGAGAATACCGGATTATTAACAGCGGCCACTTTCTCTTCCTGATCTTTTGGCCGTTCTCGATTGTCTTTTCGCTTCATTCTCCCCTGCTCGGGTCTTTTGCTCTTGTCTGCTTCAGAGACGTCAGCCACCGCGGCTACCTTGTGCGTTGCTCGATGGGGGCCCGTATAATTTGTACCGGCTATCCTCGATTTGCCTCGACGTGGTGGAGAGCGATATCTCTCCTTGATTACCTCGCGCCTCTCTAATTCACGTTCGTAACGCTCGATGGCCTCGAAGCTGTTGAGACTTTTCTCCCATAAAGCGTCCTGATACTCCGGGCGCAAAAAAGTAAACATTAAATTCAACTTCCCCCTCAAGGATGGTGGTCACTTAAAGTACGCAATGATCCTTCTGAACTTAGTAATGAAGGGGGCTTCTCCTTTGCCCCTTGATATCGCGCTCTTAATTCCTCCATAACTTCGTCTTCATGCAGTTCTCCCTCGATTTGCATTTTAAGGGCTTGCTCGAACATTTTGAAGTTCCATGATAACATCTCATCCTGGTAGACTTCATACCAATCCGCAGCGTCTCTCACTCAGATGCTAGCAAGGCACGACAGTAGTTGTTCATCTGGAATTCCCGTCGCTCTTTTACAGGCCTTCAATCGAGATAGGAATTGCTCCGGGGACTCTTTCTCATCGCCTGACTATCGCAGTCCCCAGCCCTTCAATGATTTTATGACATGTAGGCTGTTGTATCGAAATGCCACTAGACTCACATGACGGCTATCTCTTCGAGAGCTATGAAGGCTCCGTTGAGATTCTTCAACTCTGCTTCGACGGGTACAAGGAGTGACATGCCTCTCTCGTAGTGCTTCGTCACTTTCAGGGTTTAACGCTCGAAAATCAGCTCGTAAACGACTCGTAGACAGCGGAAGCATTATTTTCCGAACTCGAACTCGAATCTTGTGGTAGAACTATCTTACGCTGCCGCCGAGGAGTGTCACTATGTCTAGGTGTATGACTAACGCCTCTCCCACGTGGTAGGTATTCCTCATCCAATTTTGTTCGTTCGTCATCACGGTCCTCGAAATGCTGAGCGGCGGTCGATGACCTCGAGCGATGCCAAGTTCCCTTAGGTCTAACACCCTGAGGAAGTTGGGTATCTCTTCCTCAATCTCTATTCCTCGATAGATCTACCGGTGTCGCAACCCCACCGTTGCGAACGCGTTTTGGCTGTCGAGGTCACAAGTACTGTTTCGAATTCGTATTCCAATCGTCTTGGATGTTAATACGCGGGACTCTTTCCGCCTCGTAAGATAAGGTGTTTGCTGATGGTTGTAAGCCGTTACCCCAGATGACGCCATATTGTGCAAGTGCTGCCGGGCCGGCAGTGTTTCAATCGTCGCCGCTGCCATCTCTGCTATCGACGGCAGAAACTTGGTGTTGTCCGAGACACCGATCTGCGTCCGTCTCACTCTCGAAATCATAGTCACTCTGATCCATCAGCAGCTCTTCTCTCTCGGGCACGACTACTCCATCTGCTTCATCAGTCTCTGGGTATCAGGACACTCTTCTGATCCGATGGTCCCCAAGATAGTCTGAAATAGCCCTTCGACCTTGGCTCTCTGGCTGCCGTGGGTGTTGAGGTTGAGTTCTGACAATTTTTGTTCTGAGTTGGCTGGTGGTTGTCGCATCACGTCTCTAAACCTACCTCGATACTCTTTCTTCCGCCTGGGCTCCCTCATCTTCCTTTTGTATTGTTCCATTTTCATTGCCAGTATGACTCCCAATGGGGAGGTTAGAACAGAAGTAGCAAAACCACCGATGTCCTCAAAATGGCATCGCGTTAATACTTGATAACAGCGCACGAAACCTGAAACCCGCACAGGTAATTGGACACGGACACAAGTAAAATTATTAACACACTCGCAAATAAATACACCAAATGTAGGAGATAAAAAGATGGTTTATTGACTCCGTTGGCGGCGGTTGCCGGTTCGTTTTCCTCACTCCGGTTGTCCTAGTCAGCACCTGAAATCCGAATACTTTACGGTCTCCAATTCCCCCCCCCCCACCCCCCTTACATGCGCGCGCTCCAACCTGGACCCCTTGACCCCAACTACCATGTCATGACTCTAAATCTCATCTAATATATGTATCCCTCCCCCTGACGGTCATTAACGCGGTCACTAGCCTGCTTTACACGGCTCGTACCTATTATACTGTGCTCGCTCTCTGAACGCACTTGTTACTAGTGCAGACTTCCCAGTCTACTGGTTAGTTCCATCTCCACGCTTGCACCTATCTCTCGTGCACGTGCAGTAGTCTGGCCTTGCGCGAGAGTATAGTTACGGCTCCCTACTTCGCCGTTTCGCGCTCCTACTCTCTGCCCTACACGCGCGTCGGTACGCGCTATCATTCTCCCGGTCATTGTGCTCGCTCGTCCTCCCTTCCTCTCGATCCGCCTTTCCATTATTCATTCGTGTCCTGACGCAAACGCTCGCGCGGGCTAAGATAGTGTTTGTGTGTGTGTGTGTGTGCTATACTGGCGCGGCTGTATCACCTGCGCGCTGATATTACGCGCGCGCCAAACCATCGCCTATCAACCGATCGGTAGGCGCGTGCTCTCAACCCAGCGGGTTGTCGTCCGTCAGTATCATTGCCGCGAACGCTCATCTGGGCTGAGCCATTGTGTGTGTGTCGCGGCCGCGCCATCCCGTAGTGCTTTCTATGTCCCTTCATTCATATGCTTCCTAGCGTAAACAAAGCAGAAATGTCGGTAGTCATGCACAGAAGCAGGATGGCTCACGACCGAATCAAAACGACCGTAGAACAGATCTGTTTTGAGAAATATGCCGATATCATTCTTATCAGCTAGCAGTATCAGAACAGATAAGGAGCAGGATGGCGAGACTGATAATCTGCGTACCACTGTCGGATGCGTACCACTGTAGCGGATTCGTTTGGGTGAGGCACGAGAAAACGTACTACGTTAGTGTATACGTCACACCAAGCCAGTTCATTAATAAATAGCAGGCTGTGCTGTAGGGCTTGGACGACGCAGCCGGATTGGGGGGAAGCCCGGTCGGACAGCAGGGGTCGCCTAGTCCTGGATATGACTTGTAGACTTGATCTAGTGATACTCAATCAGGGTATCACGACGACCTTTAGACGGCCGGACTACAGGGAGACGATCATAGACATCTCCCTAGCAAGCCAACGCCTAGCAGCACAAATCGAGGATTGGAAGGTGATCGAGGACTACACGGGTACTCACAAGAACTAATCACGTTCCGTGTGCGTGATGGCAGGCCAGTTTTCATTCCACGCCAGCGCCCCCCCCCCCCCCACCCCTCGGTGGAACGTCAACAAGATGAACCCCGAGAGACTTTCTTCGGCAATAGCACACGCACAGCGAGCCTTGAAGGAGATCTTGGAAACACTACCGCCACCTGTGCGAGCCAAGGTGATTCACGCCACTATGAAAGTCATCAGCAGGTCTGCGCAGAGGCGGTAATCAGGAAAACATCGAGCCGGTCAAGGCGTCCTGCTTACTGGTATACGGACGAGATCGCGGTCCTCCGTAAGACGTGCTTGCGGCTACGCCGGAGAACGCAGAGGGTGCAAAGACGCAATTGAGCAGCGGCAAGAGCTGGGAGAAGAGTTGGACGCAGATCCGTGGGGATTAGGGTACAAGATCGTTACCCGCAAACTCGTATCTTTCACATCATCAACATCTCGGGATGTGGTAATGATGAATAACATCGTAGGTACCCTTTTCCCAGAACACCCACGAAGACTGGATCACCCAACTCCACCCCACCCCATCGAAATACCCATATTTACGGGCACCGAGCTCTCTTTCGCAGTAAGATCCATGCGAAACAAGAGAGCCTCGGTGCCGGATGGATTATCTGCAGAGCTGCTTAAAGCCATTTGTGGTAGTCACCCGAGAATCTTGCTAAACATGTAGAACTCCTGTCTGAAAGCTGGCATTTTTCCTGCCCGCTGGAAGACACCGTGGCTTGTCCTCATCAGCAAGGGCAAGGGTCCAGCAGACAGCCCGTCGGCCTACCGCCCACTATGTTTGCTAGACATGGCGGGAAAGCTTCTAGAGAAACTGCTGAAACCTCGCCAGCAAGCCGCCATCGCCGCAGCCGGAGATCTGGCTTCGTGACAATACGGCGTCAGACGAGGTAAATATATCACCGACGCAGTCCAGGAGGTGGTGAACGCTGCGAAATGGATGGAGCAGGGCACCCACTACTCTCGCACTATCTGTTTGCTGGCTACCTTGGACGTTAAAAATGCGTTTAACTCTGTAAGATGGGACAAAGCGCTAGACGCTTTCGAGCAGCACTTTCATATCCCTACGTATCTTTTACGCATTCTTGGGGATTGTTTGAAATACCGCTCGATAGCCTATGGTACCGAGGGTAGCCCGATAAAGAGGGAAATAACATCTGGGGCAGCCCAGAGCTCCATGCTGGGTTTCGACATATGGAACGTCTCCAACGACGGGATCCTACCCATGGAAATTCCCGAGGGCGTGTTCTTGGTGGGATACGCGGATGATATCGTGGTGGTCATTTTAGTACGAGATGCTGACCTCGCTCAGCTGCTGCTGAACCAGGTAATGCGACGAGTCTACTCCTAGCTGGAGAATCGCGACTTCCGAGTGGGAGTCACGACGATCCAGGCTAGAAATGCTGTTAAGTACTTGAGGGGCGATGCTTGACAACAACCTCACCTTCAGGGAACTGCTGAGGACAGTGACGGACAAGGCGGCGACAATAAAATCTGCGCAGAGATGGCTAATGGCTCACCGGCCCACCACCTTGTAAGAGGCGCCTCGTCATGCGTTACGGAGCGAAAGTCTGGACTGGGGCGCTGTGGAAAGAGGTACCGTACGGTCTCGGAACCCGCAATACTAGTGGTCGCAGGGATAATACCCATCGATCTATTAGCACAGGAGAGACAGTACGTCCACCAATAGAAGCCTACTGTAGGCCCACTAGAGGCCCACTGAACTGCCAGAGCCAAAACCATACAGGCTTGGCAGAAACGGTGGGAAGAAGAAACAAGAAGGAGGTGGATAGATAGGTTGATCCCACTCGTGGATCACTGGCTGCTCCGAAAAGGTGGTGAGGTGGACTTCTACCCGACCCAATTTCTGGCGGGTCATATTCTGTTCCCCGCTTACCTGCACAAGATGGGTAAAGTCGCGCATCCAGACTGTGCCCACTGCAACTGGCCCCTCGGCAACGCTCATCATACATTTTTTCATTGCAGAAAATGCGTCGAACGGGGGGCATGGGAGAGAGAACTCGGAGCGACCATCACGCCCGACACAATTGTCGGGCTGATACGCCGAGATAGCAAGTGTTCGGCGAGGGTCTTCGTCTTTTTCAAGACTGTCCTTCGCTCCAAGAAGCAGGCTGAGGAAAGACCCGTAGCGGCTACCCACAGGGCTTGGTGGTAAAAAAAATACCTAAAAGGTGATAGTGAAGAGGAAGAGCCCTGTGGGCGGATCCTGACTGACGTCTCCCTGAATTTATGCTTCACGGCGATTCCGGGGAACAAATACATGCCAGCAGAGGTCGGGGGTGTGATTTTTAGTGGGTAAAAATCCGACACGCCAGGAAGTGTCGGACCCTTCCTGGTGTCTTTTAGAAGATTTTTACACATCCCTCCAAAAAAGAAAATATTATTATTATTATCATTATTATTGTTGTTGTTGTAATTTTTATTATTATTATTATTATTATTTCCGGGTTCTATTTAACGATAGATGAGCATTTTCCCATGATACCGGGCGCGACCTCAGGTTGCGGATCGAGGCAGGATCAGTGAGGACTGGTCAGCTGCAAATACATTGAATAATCGGCCATGGACATAGGACCTTTACACAGCTCTGAGTTACAGTTAAAAAGTATAGATATAGAGGAACAAGAATGAACAAGATGGAACAGACCGTTTGTATCTATGTGTTCATATCCTTTAACCTTTAAAAGTATTATAGTATTTACTTTTTCCTATAATGTATTTTTGTTTCTGAAACTAATTAATATTTTATTTCAAGTTGTATTATTTAATAAATTAAATTTATATTTATTTTACATATTTACCTTAAAAATTTCCTTGAAGGTTATGAACACATATAAATACAAATGTTCTATTCTTTCTTGTTCTTTCTTGTTCCTCTGTATCTGTACTTTTTCAACTGTAACTCAGAGCTGTGTGAAGGCCCATAGGAATGGTGAGAATGGATGTAAGAATGAGCACAGTATGAATGGGCTGCGGCTGACGGATTGTGGATATTTAGCGAGGCCAAAGGAACAACTTTTACGATCGGATGCCGGGAGAAAAAGTAGGACTTTTGGCCCGCTAGACAACAAAAAAATTATTATTATTATTATTATTATCATTAGTGCACTATTCATGATTACTATTGCAAATTTACTGCGATCATTGAAAACTTACCACGAACCACATTGAAAACTTACCATGAATATTGAGAAATGACTACGAACATTCAAAACTTAAAAATTTACTATTGTTGCGTTGGAATTCCACCATCAAACACATATATCATTACTGTCAAGATTTTATCACTATTGTGAAATCATTGTTTAATAGTGCTTCCTCAAACAGGAAGCTTTGTAATGGTGAAAAAATATTTTGAAACAAAATATGTTTAAAAACATGTTTTAAGACTTATGGTATTAAGATTGGTCGCTTTTAATGAAAAAAATAGTTCTGCCTTCCGACCGGAGAGCGCCAACTTCCCAGCTACAGCACGAAATGAAGTGGCCGCTTTTCGGCGTTGTCCAGCAGAAAAATAATATAGAGACCTTGGTCAGTAAAGAAGAAAGCCTTACATGACATGTTTATCAACCTCGGCTTCGCCTCGGCCGACAATTACATGCGATCTAAGACATTTCTTATTTTACTGGCCATGGATCGTAATATACTATTTGCACGCGCTTGCGGTCGTGCATATGAGGCGCTTTATGTCCACTGCCGCAGCGTGCGCGCGAGCGCCAAATCCCTCTATTTCTAACTCATGTTTATGACGAATTTTCGACGAATTTTTTCGTCAGCTTTCCAATGTTGTTGTCAGTTTTCCCGAAATTTTCCATTTTCACCTTCAAAAAGTACAAAACGTGTTATATCTCAAAAAGTACATTTTTAATATTTTTTCTATCCTCTAGATCGAAAGCTGAGCATTTTTACGTAGGAAAGGATATTTTCCAAAGAGTGCCCGAAATGTTTTCTGCGAGAGCCCGCCTCGTTGCCTGTATGATAACCTTTAATAATCTTTCATTCTTTACCTGTTCTTCTGGATTCTTAATAATGCATAAAGTAATATTTTATTAATTAGTTTACAAAAAGATAAAATTTCAAAATTAATAGCAATATAGTAACTCTTGTACTAAAGTTTTTTTTTCAGTGTAGATAATTTTTTGGTTTTTGTTTTCGCAGTTTTTTTCGAGAAGATTTTATACTCAGAACTCAGAGAGATTTTTTAAGCTTTAATGTACTTTCATCTATCGGAATAATAGCATGGTATAGTAACGTACCTGGTATAGATTTAGCTTTGTCTAGTCTTGATTTTAGTTTGAAAACCGTTTCTTCATACGACCCTTTACTGCCATAAAAAACTTTAGCTTCTTTGCAGTAATCTTTAGCCCAGTTATATAGCTCTTCTGGCGTTAAAATATGATTACTAGAAGAAAATTGTGGACTCGCTCGTTTTGCACCTCTTTTTAGGTTCGCACCTATACCATCGCACGCACCTTTTCCATGTGCTGTGGTATCAAAATGCCACTCAACTGTAACTCCAAAATCTTTCTTGTGAAAAAGAAGATTTTGAAAATTGGATTTATTCTTAAAATGCTGTTCTGCTTCATCAGCAAAATAAAAAACTTTCTTTCCTGCAAAATTAGTTTTAAGGTAAGATATTACAATTTCTTGATATTCATAAACGGCTATGGTATCATCACAGCAATGCTTACATGTTTGAGTTCATCATTTTGTTATAGTACATTACAACTGTAAAAACTGTTGCCTAGTTGTTATTCCAGTGGAAGGACTGTGTAGAATTTTGTATAACAAAAGCATAATTTTCTGTAAAATTGCAACACACGAGAAATTCTCCTTCTTGAAGATTGCTTTTTACGTTATTTATAAAAAGTTATTGTTTCTTAGCGAAAAAGTCGTGAGCTTTTAATTTTATTAATTTTTCCCCCAGTATGTTTATAAATTCGTGCAGATTTACATTTTTGGAAGCTATTGTACAGCGTTCTGTTTGAAACCATGACGATTTGAAAAATATCATTTTCATCAAAACATTCAAGCAAATGTTTTCGTACAGAAACGTCTTTGCACCGACTTGTGTATATTCTTTCGCGTTCTATTTCTAGTTGGAAACATCTCGGGCACTTATTGAAAAATATTGTTTCCTAGGTAAAAAATGCATAGCTTCCGATCTAAAGTGTAAAAAAATATATTACAAGTATACTTTTCGAGATATAACACGTAAAAAAAAAATTATCTACACTGAACAAAACGTTAGTACAAGAGTTACTATATTGCTGTTAATTTTGAAATTTTATTTTGCTTCCTCCTAGAGGAAGCTTTGTAATAGTAAAATTTTCGACTTCTTTAAATCTCTCTAGAAACATGAATATAAGTGTTAGAAGTTTGTAT
>JAPYZO010004854.1:0-11483 GCA_030522905.1 Torymus flavipes | reverse complement strand
ATTCTGTCATTATATTACGGGAACAATGTGCGGCTCGCGCGGGATCTAGCTGTTATAATTAAGCGTGTTCCCCGCGAACGGGGACGGGGGTGGTCTCGTGATTACCTCAGTCATTACGACGGCGGCAGAGGCACGAATTATATATATAGGCGCATGATATTGCGAAATCAAGTGGGAAAGTATGCGAAGTTTTGTTCTGGTTATTACGCGGAGCCTCGCTTTCACATCTTATAATTGCGTTCGTTCCTTTACCCTATATACTCCAATTGCTCCACATCATACATTGTACATACGAACCGCGGAATTATAAAGAACATTCATGGTTACATTGGTTAATTTAAAAGAGCAAATAACGAGCGAGTTAATTAACTAAGGGGAATCGCAGAACGAACAATCACTATGACCAGTTCCTTCAACGCCTTCTTTCACATGTAAAACCCGAAAACGTGCGAAAAGAATCGCCTTCTATTTCACGTGCGTCATCGCGCGTTCATTGTCGTCCGGCAAATAGAAGTTGGCGCGAGTATTAAATCGGCGAAAAGGGTGAAAGGCGCATCAAAGAGCATAGCGTTATACGGAGGGGGAGGGAGTCAATCCGCGGTGCTCATGAGCCATTCCCTTTGTCCGCCGCCATGTTCTGCGTTTGCACGTACGAACATTTCAGAGACGCGGATATAATTTCGCAAGTCGACTCGACGGTGTTCCTATGGAAAACTTGACACTTTATACGGGTGTGTACGTGCGTAAATTTACCAATAATGTTTTACATCACGCGTATGTATATATAGCCAATGTTAATATTGCACGTTGGTATATATGCAGAACGTGCGTTAACGTCGTACACGTTTCATGGTTCAATTAGTTCGAGAGATAATATAATTTTGCGCGCGCAATACCGCGGAATACTGTAATGAGAGGTTTAACGATTTTCCCGAGAATATTGCTCATTTTGTGCGTGATTCTCACCAAATGTCTCACCGAAACCAGAATTTTATATACTGAAGTTAGTCTGCCTTCATATGCATTTTAATGACGTTTTTCGTAATTCTATATGAACATACGACAACATTCCGCGAGTAGCAGGCCGATTATGTATACTTTCGTAATTAAACGAAAATTTACTCTTTTAAGTGGAAATACCAAAAATGCATTATCATTTTACACGTCGGGCTTGAAATTTCCATCAAGGTTGTCCATCTAATTCGCGAATAACGTAACGATGTTTTAACGACCAATCGCGTAACCTTATTACCGATAAACTGATAAAGTAGAAATAAAGCTAAGTGTGATTTGAAACGATTTCAAGTTAAGAATTAAAACCATACCTTATTACAAATGCATTGTGACTCACTTGATAGTATTTTTAGCTCTACAGCACTATAAAACTCTTTCAAAATATCCTTGCAAAGACGAAATATATAGTTCCCAAACAATTCATCGTTATGGTGAACATTTTTTGTGTTGATAATTCCACAGATCTACCTTTAAATGTTTGAGACATCCATAAGATTCCGAAACCTTTCATTAGCATCTGTTCACTAGTTTTCGATAACACTCACTTCACATTACCTCCTCCTAATCTGCAACATCTCTAATCTACCTTACCGGCACTGCAATACCCTTTCCTCAAAAATCCAATTTGTAGCCCGCACACTCAGCTGCAGCCGAGTAGCTTCCCGATATATCCCACGAAATATCTCCTGCTGGTTGGAGAGGGCTTCAAGAAAGCCATCGGCTGAAATGTAAATTGAAGGTGCGGCTACTTTGCATGAGAATGACACGCGCGCGGCTGTGATCTACCGATAAACGATAGGTTAGAAAGCCGCACGTGACGCGTAAATAGGGGGTTTTCGCTTATATAGGCCGCGCCAAAGACGTTGAACCGGGCTCTGACCTCCTGGATTTAGGTATGCCGTATACGGTAATCGGAAGGGTGAGAGTTTGGTGGACGTCGTTGATGCAAAGCTGGACTGTCGTTGGCTGATATGGGGTTCGGTCGTGTTTGCGGTTCACATATAGAGAACTGAAATCGGCTTGGTGTTTATGGTTATCTGTGATTGACGCTATAAGAATGCTATTCGTAGGTAATTGTTAAAATACATATAAATATTAATGATTCTGAATTACGTCGGCATTGTGCTCTTGGAGGATCGTCTTGTAATTCGATGTTCCTCCTAGCTTCTTGAATATTGCAGCAGCATTGTCTAAGCTCCCGTTTACGTCTCGACTGGATCTGTATTGTGTCAATGTAATCTTTTACGTGTACATTGAGAAACGTAGTTTTAATTTTCGTTTCAATAAATTCTACAAAAGGAATGACCTTTTTCATTTAGTTCTACAACCATTTGTTCTAAATTCATACTTGAAGAATATATTAATGAATAGACGATCTAAGTTGTTAATCGTATTCACGATATTACTCCCCATTGTCGAAATGTTGATAGTATTTTTAGTCAATTGACTAAAAATACTATCAACATTACTGAATAGACATTTGAATTTATAAAAAAATACAAACTTAGCTGTAATTAATCATTAATTATTCACTATTTATGAATGTTCCATAATCTATCTATAGTAATTATGCTTAGCACAAGATATCAGTGTAGTACTACGATGATTAGCTGAAACAGTCATTATCGAAAATTATATACTGTAATCAAGTAACGCATGACTACTTCCGTAACAGCATGAACTGAACACGTTTCATTTAAGTTATATCGTCACCTCCACTGCAATTTGGTAAACAGGACCCGTGCGAATATTGAATTGACGGAAAAGGCAAAAAGCGTCAAAGAGCATAGCGTAGAGGAGAGTCAATCCCCGGCACTCATAAGCATTCTCTTTGCCCCGTGTTTGCTTCTACGGAAATTTCAGAAGCGAATAACTTTGGAAGTTTCGACGCATCGACGAAAAATTTATGCTTTCTAGTGCAACGATATGAGTTGAAGTGTATTAAAATTATCTTAGCTGTATGTAGACCATGTTTTGCTATCTGGTAGTTCATGGTTCAATAATTTCGAGAAATGATCATTTGACGCAGAATGCCGCGTGCATTGTAGTAACAAGTGTATCGATGTTCAGGAGAATTACTTATTTTTCTAAAGGGCAGTACGGATTTTATACAGGAAGAGAATTGCATAAAACGAATGCATCGTTATCCGATTGTGCATGTTAACATTTTCGGATATACCCTTTATCGATATTTCGTTCAACGGCAGGTGAATGCAATTATTCGACTACATTCGCGAACATGTGCGTTGATATGCTTACTTCCGTTGAGTAGGTAAATATTTTACTTTTCAACGTTGAAACAACAAAATCATTATCATATTACTCAGATATTATTTCGAATGTTATAAATGCAAAATCATTTACGACCTTTTAATTGCGATTCATTAGTAACCTAATAATGCTTTAACAACCAATTACGGAACCATATTATCAGCAAACTGTATAAGCAGAGTAAAAACAAAGCTGGATTATTTTGAAGAATTGTATGCAATTTAAATAATGGGAGTGTAACCCAAGCCATCTAGACTAAACACGTATTTCGTCCTCCGCATGCATCTATCTAATTTCATTTCATAATACGCAGTTCTATACTATAAAGTGGTACACTTTGAAAATGTAAAATGCCTTTAAATCATCTTTATATATCTACCACTATTTTTGATTCAACGTTCAGATTATATTAATAACGAAAATTAATATCATAATGACGATCCATCTAACGAAGATTCAAGTAGCTAAAAATGTTATGTGCACGTATCTCGAATCAAACATGTCCAGGATAGATAAATGGAAAAAGACAAAGTAGCTCATCAGATAAATTTAGCCTATGTAAAACTCTCGATTCATCGTTACCCAGCACTTCCCGTTACACGGAATCGATCGTTAAACCTTTATCACGAGATTATAAAATTCTTAAAAATATTCTAACGCCCTCCGAAAATAAATTACTCATTTGCACTGCCAACTGCGCGTCACATCGTCCATTTCTCGGCAACGGAATCTCTATCTCTCGTTCGCTCACTCAGTCGCTCTCTCGCATCATCTCTTCTCCCCTCACTCACTTCCTATCAGTCGCGCGCAGACCTGCCGGGGCTGCTGCCGGTGACCGTGGAGAGGATAAGGTTCCTATTTATAAACCATTAGCCGAGAGTGAAGTTTAATCAGGCTCGCGCGCGCGCGCGCTTTTCCATCTTCCGCGAGCGTCCCTCTCTCGCCGCCCCCTTTCGATCGCGAGGGAGGCTCGTTCACGTAGTTCTATATTTATTGCTTCCTGCCAGTGCCGCTCGTTGATCAATACGTTAAATACTGTGCCGCGGCACCCAACCTCGATCTCTCGCTGCTCTTTCGTTCGTGTCGCTGCTGGTGTATAGTAGATGCGATGTGCACGGTGCGAGGCAGGACACGAAATGCCCTACTGGTTGATGTTGGCCGTGAAAAAAAGGTGTATGAGATTTCCTGGTTAAATTGATGCTTAAAGCATGAAAATTGCTTTTGTAAAGTACTTGTAATAAGTGTTATTTATTATTTCATTATATATTATGTGAGGCTTTATAAAAATGAACTCGAAAATTATAGTCTTTAATTTATTTCATTTGTCCGCTAATGTACATATTAGGATCATCGTGAAACCCCATTGGCGTTTTTATACAAGTTGTGGATTAACAAAAATTAATAGAACCTTTACATTATTGCTGCTTTAAACAACAATAGAAAATAAATTTTCAAATAGAAAATTGTGAATTATACAAAAATTGTGAATTGTAGCTAATTTGTAAATTTGTATGGATTATCAATGATTTTCTAAATTGTTGTAATTACACATCATTATTGTATACAAACCGATCTAAAACTGTTTCGCGAAAGCATGCAAAACCTCTTTCAAACGGAAAACTCTATTTTTAGTAAATCTTCGGTAACAATGCCCATATCCCCAACACGTCGATTATTTACTGAACCTTCTCCTCCCGCCGCCACCACGACCAGCAGGTCGTGCCTCAAAAATCCAATTTGGAGCCTACACTCGACTACACCCGTTAAGCTTTCCCCAAAGTCTCGGAAAATATCTTACGCTGGCCGAGCCTCAAGAAAGCCATCCGGCGCAATGTAAATTCGGGGAGGGGCTAATTTGCATGAGAATAGCGTGGCCGCGATTCGACGATAAACGATGGGAAGAGAGCCCGTGACGCGTAAATAGGGGGCTTCCGGCTGTTGGCGCCGGATTTCGCCAACCGAGAGAGAGAGAGAGAGAGAGGCTCGCGCATGTACGAGTGCTCTATCGTGCGTGCGGATAAGGGTTGGGAATCAATTGTGCCAAGGTATGGACTAGGGTCTGGCGATATCGATTTAAAGGTAGTGACAATTTTTGTGCAGAAGAGGTTTCCTGCGCTTTTTCACGTATTTCTGGCGTTCCTGGATGCACGAGGTATCTGTGAATGTGTTGAGGATTCCTAGATGAGAAATTTTATCTGGACGTGGCAAAAAGTTCGGTAAAATCTGCTCAAACAAGTTTTATTATAAGAACTTCGATTATATCTCAGTTACATGTATACAGTTTACCTAATTTGCATAAAAAATTATCTAAAGTATTCAGGTCATTGAATATTTATAATGGTGATGTGAAATGACAAAAATTGCATATGAGAGAGCGACTTTTAGTTGAAACGGATTAATAGGTTTTCGGTTCTTTAAAGGTAAATTAAAGTCCTATTTCTTCGAATTTATTATCTTTGACATCAAAATTGTTATAAAAAAATATTAAATATCTGATTATACTAATATTTCTGATACATTTTCAAAATGAATTACTGAGAAATATCTGTTTCGTTTACAATATTTATTCATTTTTATTTTTGTTTTTTTTTTTTAATAAAAATGGTTTTTTTATATAAACTTTAGAATATTTATAAATCATACGAGATAGAACGTATACCGTATATACTTGAAGAGTACGGTAATACTTGTCATGAATTTCTAATACAATCAGCCGCAAAACAATTTTCCAGCTTTCTGAATCTTATTTCTAACGTACGAAAATTCATTTGAAATTAATCATTTTAATTGTACTTAAATAACTTGCAATTGAAATATTTAATTTTGATTTTTACAAAAATTCTCTTTTAAAAAGCAAAACTAAAAATTTTGATTAGTTTTCAGCTTATTTTGGGACAACCTATAAGTACGTACTTATAGATAAAAAAAACTACTTACGTTCTTCGTGATCATATATAATAAACGAAATAAATAAACGAAAAATTAAGGAATTTAAAACCTGATTTATTAAATGGTTCTAAGACCTTACAATAGTACTTCCTAATTACTATACTCTCTAAAGTTGAATTAGTGAAAAAACAACTAAAGATTAGTTAAATTTACTACATCACTGTAGAATAAGTGAACATTCACTAATAAAATAGTGAATATTCACTATTGTATCCACTAATAATTCATTCAGAGTGTGTATAATATCCACTAATTCTACAATGGGGCAATTTTAGTGGTAATCGAGTACAGACAAACATATCAATAATATTTGAACATTATAATAATGATGACGAGTAGTTGTGTACATCCGATCAGTTCATACGTCATACGATGCGAGAACACTATAATCTGCCCGTATGTAATAATCGTCATAGGCATGGCCGGCATAGTGTAAATAATGTATTCTCATGTACCAGTTTCGATCCGCAGGTAAGTTGAAGTCAGGATTTTTACTTTCTATCACTTGAAGTGTCTGCGTTGGCACCACGGATCTTACTCCTGCCTGGTAGAAGGGAATTTACGTTATTATATGTCCTTTTATAAGCAACGCGCTTCGCGCGTACTATTTTGTTTTTGCGGTTATGAACAATATTTTTCACAATGATTTAGTTTTAATTAGAAGATAATTAAATAAATGTTTTAAGCAAAAAATCAAATGTTTTGATTATATTTTAATTATTTAGAAGTTCTATAAATCATTTCAAAATTCAAATCTAGCAGATTTATAATCTAAAAAAAAAATTCAAATATTTGCGCTTTTTTCAAATAACCAATCACATCCAGTCTTTAAATGAGCCACTACTTCCGGCTATCATTCTTTTAAGAGTGGATATGTATTAAAGACGAAAATATTACCGTGCTTTACCTCTATAATACAGTTGTCCTGGTCCGTGAAAGTCATCGACACAATTCCTACCGCGACCGACTCGTCTGGAATATCTTCTTTTTTTCTTTTCGCCGGATCCAACACATTACAAATACCATGGTTATATATTGGAACTGTTGTGTTATCAATATCGGAGAATGTAGGAGAATTTGATTTCCAGATGACGAACTGGTGTTGTCGCGTGAATTGAAAAGATAATTATTATTCTATTAGGTGTATGCTTCTTACTAGGATATTTAGCCACTCAATTAACGTAACATTATTGCAATTTATTAAACATGTAACATCGATAAACTTACGTTGAAATAAACGTCGAAGAAATGTCGACCCATGTTTTCTTTAGCTCGAAGTTGGTACGCTGGCGGTTGACCTTCAACACCTAAATACTGGTTCTCCATTTCCGTCATGTTCAACAACGTCAAAGTCCAAGCTGTAGGATCCGGTCCCGACAGATCGATTTCGGGTGAGACATTACTATCAGCTGAGACATCGCCATCAGTTGGTGGTTCGGCACCATCTGTACTTTCTGAAACACTACCAGATTCTTGGGCATCGTCGGTTCCAGCTGACCCTTCGGCGGACACTGTGGCACCACCGACGCTGACCGATCCGCCACCGGACACTTGGCTTTGCTGTGAAACAAAAATTTATCGTTTTGCTCAACTGTTACAAAGTAAAACACAAAAAACTGCGACATGAGTATAAAGAATAGAAGCTATTATAATTGAATATATATATATAGTACCGCAATAACTTCAGAATTGAAGTAAAAAACCGCGAGCAGCCATATGCAGAGAGTCAAGAAACGTCTGTCCATCATCGTGCCTGGTTTGCTAATGGTATAGAGAATGACATATTATAGTAAAAATGTACTTTGAAACTACCAAAGTATCTGTACACATACTAATACAATTTTCATGATAATGTATAGTAATTTTTGGTGATAAGACTTACATTTAAAAATAAGAAAGTAAAAATAAGAAGTTAAAAATTTGTTTCCTCTATTACGTAAATTAAGACCAACAAAGTGATATTATTGCATTTATGAAATAATTATATTGTTTAAGATTGCCTATTTAATGATAGTTGATAAATAATTGTATATCTTTACGGATAATTTTATACAATCTATTAGGTATGTTCCATAAAATATCTCTGGCGCATGTTCAATGCAATCTTTCATTCATAAATTTAATGCTATCTTTAATAATACATCAGTGGAATTTACTGTATGTATGATGTATGTATTTATTTATTTTGCATTAATAAAAAGTACTAACTTCATCGTTTATAGTAATTACTACAATTTTATTTTTAATACCTTAACTTTGTGTAATAAGTTAAGATTCGCGGATATCAATATTTACATAAAATTAAATTTTTGCACACCTCCGTGGCTCCTTTTTCCTGGTTCATTTATCGATAACATTGTCATCGGTTAAAACAATATGTCATTATCTATTTTCGAAAATTCACAATACAGCGGGAAAACTTGAAAAATATTAATTAAGAGAACTACGCGATAAGAATTTATTATAATTGAAGTCATTGCAATAACCTTCTCGCTTGTCTTTTTGTATAAAGTGAATAATTCTTCACGTTTTTACTAGGCTGATGTATTTTTTTCATTTTTTGAATTACTAGTTTTTTTTTTAAATTTTCGTTTAAAATTCCACTACTACTTTTTTTAGAGCAACTTCTTACTTTTTAAGAAAATGTCAAAAAAGCCCTTTTCTTCAAACCTCAGCCATTTATCCCAGGACTGATTTACTCAAAGATTCAAAAAAGAAATTAAAACTACAGAGAAAGACCTTTAATTTCTTTTTTTGAAAATTGAAAAATGTTGATTCCTTCAAAAGTTTCAAGGGTTTGAAGTTGAACGTCGAAAAGGCATAAAAATGCTCTCAAAGTCGCGTCGCTGCCGATTCCTGCGATTTTGAATAGAAGGGTTTTTTTTTACATTTTCTTAAAAACAAGTTGCTCTAGAAAAAGTAGTTCACTTTATGGACGCTGTACAACTACGGATTTTCATTTTAGATATTATAACCAACAAGAAAAACCACACGCCGAGTGTGTGCTCGAAAAAAATGTTTCAAATCGAAATTTCGGGTTTTGTCGCCACTTTCATCAGAATTGCTCATATACACAAAACAAGGAATAAACTATGAACTGAGAAATTAATAAAAACTTTTACATATGAGGCATGAGGGTTACTACTCAGGAGAAATGCCTAGACTAAAAATTTTGAGACTAAAGTAATAATTTCAACCGTTAAACATAATGTACACTTATATTCAAAACCAATTACGTCAAGTCAACTGTCTCCCAGTTTAAGATAGCAAAATTATCTACTTTTAAAAAATTACTGTAACTTGTATCTGTCTACACTTCGTCTTATTTATACGAAGATTCACTATAATTTTAAATTTATCAGAAATATATCAACTAACTTTATTTTAAATATTCCTCATTCGCCACCACACCGATACACATACACACACATACACACACACACACACACACACACACTTTCAAGAGCGATAACAGCTTAATTAAACAAAAAATTAAACATACCCGCACGTCGTTTTAAATAAAAAACACACTTGGCTCATTACCCCGCGCGTTCGTTCTCTCGACCTCGCGTATATACAAACCGTTACATCCGTGTTCGCGTTATCGCGTTCGCAACCCGCCGTCAGACCGAAAAATGGCAAAAAAAGAAACGTGAACAGTTATGCAAACCGCAACGCGGACGGCAGCCGAAACAGCAGCAGCCCCCCCAATTTCTGGCGACCCTCCAATTTCGGTTTTCTACTAGCGCCGTTATTATACTCACCTCGCAAATCGTCGGTTCTACATCGATGATACAAAATTGCGGCGACGAAAAAGAAAAGAGAAGACAAAAACGTAAAAGTGCGGCCATCGCGTATTACCAAATTTGTCAATGACGTCATATCCCGCCTATATATATATATATGCGCGAAAATACCGAAACCGAAAACGTTTAGGGAACGGATGTTGAAAGGGCGGTGGAGACGTGCCCCGCACTCGAGTCTCGCACTCCTTCTTCATCTCCCTTGCGAAAAATATGTGTACTCCGCGCTCCTATATACACGAGAAGAAAGCGCGAAAGTTTGACGCGGTGTTTGTTTCTCCCGCCTCTTTCACTTGCGCGCACACCACATGTATATATACATACAAGCGTATAAGTGTATCCCACTTATCTTCTTCCGCGGCGAGGAGACGAGATGAGAGAAACTTCATCTCGTCCCGGTGGTATAAGTCATGCGCGGCGAAATTCTACTTTCAGAAGTCTGCGAGTGAAATTTTAAGTAGTCTACTTGCTGCTACTGCTGTGGTGTACAGCCGGATGAGATTGGAATAAATTTCTAATCGAGACGACTTATCCTGCTTTCTCCCACGCTCCCCATACGCTTGACAGACGGAAATACGGCTGAAAATTTCACGTCTCCGGCGCGCGTTGTTTCCCTCTCGCGTTGAATGCGGAAGAACGGCTGTGTACGGAGCTGGTTCTTGCAATGGAGATTTGTTTATTAAAGAGAATGAGTATACGCGTGTGTGAGGGGGGCGGGGTTGCAGCGGATTTATGTCTGTTAATTAAAAGAAGTAATAGTGAGAGAATGCATATACGGTTTCCCGTTGAGTTTGCGTTTCATTTTTGAAATGCGAAATGCGTTTTTTCTCGTAAACATGCGTCGGCTGTGCTGCATTACATGTTTAAATTTCAACATGCGCTGATTAAATATACTTATGTGATTGAACGTAATATTTACCCGCGCTTTGTTTGTTCCACACATTTATGGATGATTTTTTATTTTTTATTTATCGCAATAAACTATAATAATACTTAATTAATATATGTAGATTGCTCTTCAATATTAATACACAATATCAGTGTCACGTACTGCTGCAGTACCATGTATCGAATAAATTTCAACGCGATGAAATTTTAATAATAATGAAAACTAATTAAACGAGCTCTCCACGAGCCAACATTCGATCGCAAATACCCGCAACGTCAAAGAATTTAATCAGCAATGTGTCAAAAAATATTTTTCACATTCCGCAATCCTCGTGTATAATATTGTCACTCTTAACTTTCGGCATCGTCCAGCATTTTTTATCTCTCTCTCTCTCTCTTTCTCTTTCACTCACACACACACGCACACACACACACACACACACACACACACACACACATACACTAGCGTCTACGTCTGAAAGGAGAGCGGGCGATAAAAAGAATTTAATTTCGCGAAATAGGTAGTGTACGCCGTAGCCGTCGCGCCGCGATAAGAAA
>JAPYZO010004853.1:0-10818 GCA_030522905.1 Torymus flavipes | reverse complement strand
ATATATATATAATGAGGCTGCTGCTTGATCGTCATGTATCACACTTATTCAAACACATCTACACACACGTACATTCTTTGAGAAGCAAAAAAAAACATCCTAGGCATACACGTGCTACATTCATGTGTTCGAAAAAACGATATAACAGCGTGGCGTTGGCGTGGTGCGCGCGTGTGCGACGTGAAATATTAATTAATAACACGTTCGAGAGAGAGAGAGTGAGGATCGTCGCCGTCGCGTGTTGTGCGCGTAGAGGGGCTAATTGACAATTAAGCGCGCAGGGTCGATCTCGCTTACTTATTGATGGGTTTGAGAGAGTTTTTAATGGTGGGAGCTAATGTGAAGTTTTGAAAATTTCTAGAAAGATTAATAAAAGTTACTTTACCAGCATGGAGAGACTTTGTAACGGGTTTTTTTTTATGGAAGGTAATGTTTATATGTAAATGTGAAAAATCGTTCGAATTTTTAAAGAAAAGTAACTTGATTCAATTTATCTACTTATTATGCTATTTAGTAAAAAATAATAAGTTTGCTATACAAAACTTTTGACAAATTGTTTATTGTCTCGCAGTATAACACTGAAAATGAATATCACTCAGGTGAAATTTTCTTTTACTTTCAAACGCACGCTGTCAGTGCGGTCGAAGTCTTTTTGACAACCGAAACATTCATAATTTCTACGTATTGTATATTCATTTCTACGCGGCTGATAACATCGGCGTGGGAGTGACGTAAGACGCGGGATTGATTTCCATACAACTTGAGAGTAGTTTTCGATTGCATATCTATAGTCAGTTGTAAAGTTGAGCTTACAAGTATTTGAAGCATTTTAAGTACCGAATAATTTCAGGATTATAATGATAATTGTCGCGACTGGAACGGCTTTTTTATTTAAACGGCAAATAACAAACGCTACGGTTCACGTGCGGTGTTTACAAAAAATTATTTTCGTAAAAGGTATACAACATTTTTATCACTACAGATTGAAACGATAATTACCTTAAAAATATAACTACGCAGTTAGTAAACATCCCGACAAGTGGCGTTATCTACACGCGACACGTGGAACCTGCGTGTTCCTCTCATCAAGTTACCAACCGTTTGCTCTACCTGCGAAACCTACCTTACCACGGCAGTCGGTAACACAGGTACCTACTTTCCTTTTTTCTTTATTCTTTCATCGTATTCCGTCGTTCCCAATGCACTCGTAAACAAAATTAAAAGCCACCGACCGCCTTAATTACATTCACGCGCATCCTTCCAATTTTTATTTATTTATTTTTTCTTAACAATAACCGAAAAAAAAACACTTGCGCCGCGCTTGATTGACTGTTGGCGGGCGCGCGTGCGCGTGGAAAATATGGGGTAAAAAAGCGCGGCGAAGGACACAGTGGCGCGGGAAGGTCGTCGGTCTGTTGCACCCGCGCGCGCCGCCGGTGTTATTTTCGCGTTTCTTTTTGACCTTCCGTTCCGATAAATCTCGTCGCATCGCTAAATCCGACGATTTTTCTCTTGTCCATATGTTTTTCTCTTAGCGAAGGAATTTTCTTTGAAAAAGATAAAAGAATGCCTCCGGGCTTTGTGATCTATTTGTTTTTTGGTGCGTGGGGGAAGAGGATTGCATTTGAAGTATTCGCGGTCAAAGAGATTCTTGAATGGATTAAAAGAATCTGAGAGTTTTAGTTTTGGAATTCGTATTATGACTTATTGCTAAACCTGATTGTCTTTGACATTGTTTTTGAAAAGTTCGCTTAAAATATTTCGATAAGATAAATGTGCGGGTTGTAAGAATTAGATAAGAAACTTACCCAAAGGTCTCGAAAAATTGTTTGTGCATAATGAAATGATATGTAAAGAGCTGGTACGTACCTGAAAATAAAAGAAAACGAATTTTTAATTTATATTCAATAATAATTCTAAATTATGTGAATATTTAAAAATTATTGTAGCCTTGGTACATCAGTAAACTTTTTAATAGTAAAAACTAAAATTTTTATAGCGAAATTGAGCGATGGTATTAATATGTTTTTAACTTAAATTTAAAAAGTTTTCTGAATTATGTTTATTAAACAATGTGCTATAAATATCAATTATTTTTCACACATGAAACTATAGAATTTTTATTTGTGAAGAGTATTTTATTACTTATTTTCGATTTATGTTTTTAAATGTGACTCTATCGTTCTCTGCGAGTAAAGGTATACCGGAGAAATCGAAAAAGGGACAAAAATATAACTGTTAAAAATAAAATATAATTTACGAAAATGCGTGTTTTACTCCGAATCTTCTGTTGGGCTCATCAGTACGTCCGAGAAATAATCGTCTGCCTCCTCACCTTTGAGCCCAACAGACGATTCATTTTAAAATTTTGTCTTATTTAAACATTTATATTTTGACCCTTTATTCCATTATTCCTTATACTCGCAGAGAACAATCAAGTTATATTAAAAAAAGAACTTTACAATAATAATGCACTTGGTAATAAAATAAGAATTTTTCAGTCAATGTTTTTTATACTTTAACTTTAATTTATAGTTGGATCCACTTGCAATAAGTTTTCGAATTCTATTCAAATAACCCAACGAAAGACAATAGAAAAACCGAATGTTTTCCATTAAGTTGTAAAACAGATATTGATCTTTTCCTTATCTATTTGAGAAACAGAGATCAAGATGGTGGCGATAGTCAAAACAGAAGTTACACACGTAGAAACTACTACAGGCCGCCATTTTGTCATGCATTTTAAACACCCAGTTTATACGGATTGTGTAAACCTATTATTTTCGGAGCTTGAAACATAACTTTTACGCAAAAAGCTGAGTTCCAAACTTGAATTATAAATGAAAAATTTTAAGTTTGTTAAAGATTTTTATATATTTGAGAACTATAACCTAAAAACCTAAGGTACAGAACTCGCAATTTAAAAAAAAAAAACATTCTCCAAGTATTCACAACTTTCGGAGCCCTATATACTCCAGCACTGAACGACCACAGACTACCACGAAATTTCACCGAAACACACGCACATCGTCTGGCACGAAGACAGCTATCATCCTTGGGTGTTTCCTCTTCTTTCTGGCCATCTCCACCACCCCTTTCTCTCTCTCGCGAATCCCTTCACCACCGGGCTTTCCACTCACTTACTCTCCTCGAAGCACGCGCGACATGTTCCTCGGTCGACTAACGAAAAGCTCGTGGCTCGCGCGCGCGAACGTAAAAAGTAGGAAAAAAGAAGTCGTCGTCGACGAGGAGGAGGAGGTGGTGGAGGAGGAAGACAAGGTAAGGGGTCAGCGGTTCGCGCTTTGCATGCGCTCGCCGGCATTATGTTAATGCATGAAAATTTATGGAGAGAGAGAGAGAGAGCGAGAGAGAGAGAGAGAGAGAGAGAGAGAGGGAGAAAGAAAAAGCGACGAACGAGGGTCAAAGCGAGCGAGTTTCCTTTCGATTTCATTTGACGCGTTTGTTACGTTGTGGTGGCCCTTCGATTAACATGCGAGACTCTCTTGGTTTTAATTTTCGGGGCGGAGGTATAATGGTATGCGCGATTGCGGCTGGAATTTTACTGGTGATGGAGGTCCCATGTAAATGTGAGGTTGGGATTTTACGATTGGTTTTGAACTAACAAAATAAATCAGTAATAAGGGAAGCCAAGTCCGCTATCAAGAAAACGACATGTGGGTAGTTTTGATTCGGTGACGGTCTGACAAACGAATTTCACTATTTTTTTGAGACTGTTTTCATTATTTACTTTAGCTTTGAATTACAAAATTGCGTCATCGAAGATTTTTGATCGAGTTCATTACTGAAACCTAAGCTTTTGATAATTAAGGAAGAGGATTAGAATATTGGTAACGGGGCCAACTAAATAATGAGAAAAATTAGGTTTGATAAGGGAGAAGCACCGATAGGAATATATTTCAATGAACAATTTTCAGGTTTGTAAGTCATAGAACAAATTCAATTAGTTATTATTTTTTTTTTTTATTAGTCTAATACTTCTCTTCTAGCTATTCTATCCAAAATAACCTCTCACACCGTACCAATTGAAAAATCCACGAACTCAGCATACGCATTCATCTCTAAATTGAATTCGACGCCGAATCAGGCAATCATAATTGCTTTAATAACGGCGATTCAGGAAAGAAGAAGTATCTCCGCGGCCCCGTTATACGAACACAAGTCAAAGATAGACAAGTCCGACCTCCGCCGTGCAAATTAGACGGATCTCTCTCTCTCTCTCTCTCTCTCTCTCTCTCTCTCTCTCTCTCTCTCTCATTTCTATCTTAAAATAAACACGCAGGAGATGGAAGAAGGGCGACGAGGGATTTTCTGCACACATTAACGAACACATGGGCTTTGTGTCAAGGTAACCAGAGAAGCGCGCGAAATCCTATCTTTTGGAGTGAAATTTCGGATTCGCGGAATTTCAATGAGGTCGTTCGTTCGTTTGGTCTAGAACGGATCGGATTTGAGGAGCTGCTGGGTGATTGGAGACGCGGTTCAATGGATTGCATAAAACAGAAATGGAGACTTTTATTAATGTTGTCTTGCCAACTTTTTAATTAATATGGAAAATCTGCGTGTTATCAAAACAGAAATTATACACAGATTTTATTATAAAGGCTTAATAAGTGTACCACTTATTTAAAGATATACGGAAGTTAAACGCGACGTCCGCATTTATAAAGCGTAAACACTTTATGCGCATGCATTTTTTTTTCAAATGAAATATAATTAATGCAGAATGGGTTTAACAACCTTTGCCCTATTAAGTATTCTAAATATAAATTGCATAATTTACATTGAATTCGTTTGCATGCAGAAAATAAAGCCAAAAATCTTTATTTAGCTGATAAATCGCCAACTTTAATCACGTTGTTACTAAAACAGTAAACAGACGGTTATTTTTAGGTAGTTGGATATTATAATTATCTTTTTATTTAGCAGAACATTAAGAATTTCGTAATCAAGGAATTAGAAGACAAATAACAATTTGTAAAATCATTCAACCCATGAACCACCGCAGCTAAACCAAAACGAAACGAGCAAAACCTCAATCAGCTGCTGACTGTGGAGTCTCTCTCTCTCTCTCTCTCTCTCTCTCTGATCTCTCGCTCTTTCTCTCTCTCTCTCTCGCTGCTGATTAGCTAAGCGGAATTCCTCGCGCCTTTATTCCTCCGATAACACGCGCACGCGGCTACATAACATACACGCGTCGCATCAATTGCGCTTCTTCAATTGAAGATCAACGCGCGACGAGGCGTCGATCGATTCGCAAGATTAATGCACGTCTGTCGATAAATCGGTGACTGTTGGTGGCCGAGTATAGAACCATATTTGGTTTGCTCGTGAGGTTGGTTGCCTGCACTTTTATTGGTTGTAAAGATACGGGAAATGTCGGAGTTTAACCTGCGAAATATACAGAGGCGGTTTAAAAAGATAAGTTTATTTTTTGCGCTGGAATGCTAAATTGGTTGTAAAACTGCTGAATGTTTCGTTTGCAGTTAAAATGAATCGTTTTTGAGCTGGAATAGCTTATTTAAATGAAGCATTTTTTTTTATAAAAAGAAAAATACACACGTGCGTTCGCTGTTGTTAGTAAAATATAAATAACATGCAGTTAGTAGAATAATCTGCCGTGTAGATTTACTTGACGAGCCTATGGTCGTCTCTTTGAAATATTCCGACTAAAATTACCCATTCATTTACTAGATAGCTCGAAATAAATTAAGCGTGCGTTCTTTGAATTTATTTAGCAAAACTAAAATATATATTGTAAGAAAATACAAAGTAAACAATCCCAAACAAAAGCATATTAATTCTTTCGCGCATAATAATAATGCGACTCAATGTTATCTATTTCTAAACATTTTCTCAACCTTCGCGAACATTGTGTGTTTTGAAATTATTTTTATTATTCAATATTGCACTACAATAAGATATTAAAGTTATTTCACGTCTTGACAAAGGATTTTTCGTCTCGACATTAGCAGTTGAAACGATGCCAAGTAAACAGATCGCAACACAAAGCCATTGTCTCCAATCCATCATAACTCATTAGCAATCTATCGGAGACAGCATCTCGACTTTTTCGACTTAACAATGTCAACTCGATCCTATTTATTGATTTGTAATCGTTCATATAGAATCAGAATGAATTTTCAAATATTGTTAAATGTGGAAATATTGTATAACGTATGATTGAAGAGCAATTGCAGAATGTATTAATGATAGTAATAATATCTTTTCTTTCTTCGGTAAAAATATTCCTTAAATAAACGGTACTTATAATAATTACGATACAATGATTATGACTAATGATATAATAAATTACTACGGAATACTACTATTATCGGGACGAGAAAAAACAATAGCCTGACAGCGTTGAAAATAAATGAAAACTCGGTTAAGTCAGACGCTGTCAGTCAAAAAGTCGGGAAGAAAAAAAAAAGAAGATTTTGAAAAGCTACACTCGCCACTGGCAGTGAGCCTTGAAGGACGCCTGGCTAATATCCTAATTAATATATCTTTTCCGGGTGCGCGGAAGTGACCTGGAAAGTGTGCGAAAACACAATGGATTGATTTTAATGAATAAGAAGAATTTTTTGTGGGTAATTAAAATGAGTTAAATGCGTATTTAATAACAGATGCAGGATCTAATCTAAATCAAAAGATAACGTCTTTGTAACTGAGATTCTACAATTTGATTTGTTTACAGTCTATGGACGATCAGCGATCTTCTATGACGGCAAGTCTCAAAACATAAATGACAATGATAATCACGTGATAATGATGTTTGAATGTATTTCATTTGTTTAAATTCGTTATAAATTTATTTATTAAAACCTGTAGAGCATTTGAACATTGATAACAATAATTTCGACCCTTTGATAAGTGCTTTTCTTGTTTTTTTTTTTTTCAATCAGCTATACGACGTACTTCCAGCATTTATAATACGCATTCACTAAACCTCATTAGATAACCAGAGAGAAGATCTTCTGTAGCATACTTCTTGCAGTATAGTAACTATGCCACACAGCTACCATGCAACCCCCAAGAAAAACAAGTATAGGTACAGAGGGAATTCGGGCCACGCGCTCGAAAAGTGACAAATCGCGTGCAGGCATGACGGCCGTGCCAAGTTCGAAAGAGAGACAGCTCGCACGTGACCGCCGCCCTGCATATATATATATATACGCATCCATCTCTCACTCGAGCACAATTATCGCTCACCTTTGTCCGGTATAATAGGCTTGCGAAATCTCGAGTTCGGTAGGAATTTACTTTTGGATGTGTGAGGTGAGAAAGTGAGGATGGAGAGACTGGCTGATCGTTTATTTCGAGTGATGATGTTGAGGGGGTTAGAGAATTAGCTTTGATTTATTGGAGAGAAGAGATTTACTATCTTAGTGTATCGAGTAAACAGGGAGAGGGGAGGTGAGTGCGCGACCTTGGGAAGAACTTTACATTTTTTTAACGTCTCGATGGATCTGTATGAAAATAGGATTCTTTTGGATAAGAATAGAATCTTATTTTTAAAATGTGTGAATATAATCTGTCATTTTTTTTAAAGAGAAGTTTTGGTTAAGATCGAAGGCGTAAACTTATTGGATGATATAATATATTATGATGTATTCGTAATTATAACTTTTAGAGAAAACTTATTAGACTCGTGAAAGTATCATTAACTTCAAAAGTTTGATAAGATATGACTGAAAATAAAAATCTAACTAAAATAAAGAGCTATTTTTAGTTCAAAAATTCATGAACTCAAAATGAAATATGCATAGGTTACTCCAAAAACTTTATCACCTCGATCACAACCCACATTTCTAATCTCGGATAATCAATTCAAGAAACGCATATAGTGGTTTCTAATGCAAATGGACTACCGGAAAAAAGAGTTCCACGTATCGATTGTCGTTCTCGCCCTCGCGCGGTAACACAGATTTTCCATCGACGTTCTTGATGGAATTAGTTGGGATGTAAATCAATAGGTAATGGAAAATTTAGTGGATAACACGTGGGCTTGATGCGGTTACGGGAAGTAGGTTTGAAAGTAGTGGAAGAAAATTGTAGAAAAAAATTTAGTTACATTCGCATTTTAGAATGGATTGACGGGCATAGTTTATTTTTCTCTACTGGAAGAAAATTATAGAAAAAAATTTAGTTACATTCGCATTTCAGAATGGATTGACAGGCATAGTTTCTTTTTCTCTATTTAAACAAAAGATGAGCTATTTCTCTAATATTTTGTGAGATTTTTTTACAATCTTTTTTTAAAGTATATTTATATCTGCCTAAAATCACTTCCAATCTCGTAACTCCATGATTAATTCGTGCCAATTTAATCAAACCACCAAAGTTTTTAAGAAAAAAAGTATTTTAAACGTCGCCAGACGTATGAGGTAATAGAAACTAGGCCACGCGCCGCATTCGAAATCGGCTCTTCCGCGCGCGCTCTCTCTCTCTCTCTCTCTATCTAGAAAACAAAACTAACCGAACCGCATCAACATTCTCTTTTTCTCTCTCTTTCTCCCTCTTTTCGCAGGAGTAGAAATTGCAAAAAGACAATCAGCGCCTCTCGCGGCGACCTTCGGCACTTTGAGTCTCGCGTCGCGATCGGTATGATACTGTGTCTGCGAGTTTTTTTTTTTATCGCAGATAAGTGAGGGGAATTCGCTTTGATAGGATTCGAGAAGGTCAGGTTTGAGTTAAAAGTTTCGCGTATAGTTTTGAACTAATGTAGTGGCAAGTCTAAGCAGTGATGATGGCAGGTGAAGACTGCGTTGGAGAATGGATGCGAAATTGAGAATTTATTACGCATGTAGATGTACGCATTTGAAATTCGCACTTTTTCGCATCCATTTAAATTGGTAATTTTCTGGCGAAATGAAAAAAAGTAGATACTTTTTACAGCTATCAATTATTTTTTTTTCGAATGGTTAAGTCAAAATTAGAAATAATAATTGTATAATATTCTGAAAATTTGGACATATACATTTTTAAGATCTCACAAGGAAATGAAACATTTATAAATCTCGTACACACACACACACTACAATCACAAATTAGATAACACGACAAAATATCACCATCAACTACAGAAAATAATATTTTAAAATCAAAAAGATCATCCGACATCCACAGGGCTATTACCGATCCTGCACTACCGATTTTCACAGAGCACACACACAGGCAAAAAATGTCGACTCCAAAGTGAAATTTGTTTAAAAAATTGCGGAACGCAAGAGATCCCGAGCGACGAAGCCATTAACATTCTCGCAAATAGGTTTTATTTGGGACTCTTTTTTTCCTCGCGTCGCTTGCTCAAGAATCTCCTGACGCAATGTTTCTGACGCATGGAGAGCCTCGCGGACGTGGCGGACACACAGCGCTATGGATTTAGGCGAGTGATGAATTTTGCATTAATACAGATGTATATTCTGCAAATGGTTTATTCGAAAGTAAAAAAATATGGTTGCATATTAGCGTGTATTTTTTTTATAAAAAGTTTGAAGGTGCAAGTTATAATTAATGTTTTGACTGTTTTAGTTGTTCGTACGAAAAAGCAGATAATTTTACTTTAATTTTTTATCTTGTAAGGACAATCACAATTTACCAAGAATACGGTGACCAGGTGCTAGGACAGCTGCGATTACTGAGGTACCAAAAATTTGCATGGTAACGACGCAATAAAAATATACATCGATTTATCTATCATCTATCCATCGACATCTATCTATCTAATTAAAAAAAATACCAAGGGCCAAATTCTTTCTTAACTATGAACCGTCATATATATATACACGTAATACTTTTTGTTCCCTCTCTACAGTGTTCCCGTAATTGAATAATTCAGAGGTAGGTAATATGCAAAATATCAATCTATCATAAGCCTCGCGCGTGAAAACTCCAAGGCCCAACATTTCCCGATCGCGTGATCAGCAATTTATTCCTATCCAAAACGTTTTAAATACTTACGCTAAAATTATAGTTCATCTTTTGAGATTTCACGAAACTAGAAGAAGAAAAAAAAACAGTCAGCAATAGCTTTCCAAAACATCCTTTCAACATGATAATGTATTCCTATTTTCCCGTTCGATCTAAATTCCCTGCAAACGAGTTTTTATATGCCATTTACGTAAACACTGCGAGGCGACGAAACTGCCGAAGAAAAAAGTCGCTGGGAACAATCGAAGGCCATTTTCGGTAATACGCGCAAGAAATTTCGTTATTATCTAGTCGTTATTAAACGTTCGCCGCCTCCTTGTATAAGAAACGTAGCAGCAGTAGCTGACAAAAGCAGTGCACTGATGTAAATTCCGAAAGCGCATAATCAGACGTTTCCATTGTTTTCATTTACATACCCTTTTCCATACACACACACATACGAACAGCATGTTGCTTCTGTAGCGTCATCCGGTGATTCCAAACGATAATGAAACACTTTATTCGATTTGATTAACTCTAAGTAGTTCCGTAGTTTTTTTATAATGAGGAACGGAATCACCAGACTAAGCTGAAATGAGATACTGGAGGGGCTGAGTTTGCTGTTTCAAGTGCGCGCCGTGGACTTGGAATCAAGTGCTAATGAACTTTTTTCAGAAAACGACAGCTTGTTAACTTTTAAAGCGATTCGTTGGTGATTCAGAAAAGTTTTTGGCAATTTTTCAGTTGTTAACAATAATAAAAACAGACGATTGATAAAAGAGTGAAAAGAATGTGAAATTAGTTCATGTTTGAGAATAAATATAATAGTTTGAATCATCATCTGCAGGATGACTAAGAAGCTGTATTTAACAAAAATATATGTTC
>JAPYZO010004852.1:0-11640 GCA_030522905.1 Torymus flavipes | reverse complement strand
TATATATTCACCGAAAGCCAGAAAATTCGTTGCATATAATATACCATTAAAAGACTTCTCAATCAAACTCGTGTTATCACAGCAGCGAGCAGCACCGCGCGCGATATTTCTCTCTACGAAACATCCGTTAATTAACCCGGCTCGTGTTCTTTTCCCTCTCGCGCGTGTTTTCATCCATCTTAGACACGAATCCAACCAGCTGCCGCCGCATGCTTCTGAAGTGCGCGCGAACGCGTGTACACCGTCGGCACTTCCTTTGCTCTCCTCTCTCTCTCTCTCTCTCTCTCTCTCTTTCCTCCCCCGGTCGTTCCTCGAGTGGCGCGTACGAGCCCCCTTCTACACCCGCAGCGTTGTATACGAGGTTGAGAGAGAGGCAGGGGGTGGCAGAGGAGAGAATGGAGAATTTGTTAGTCGTTGCGGAGTTGCGTTTTCGGCGCTGGTAGTTGCGTTCTCCAGCACTCTGCTAGTGTTAAACAATGTATTAGGCAGCGTGTGCTGTAGAGACTTGTATGTATAGAGTGTCGTGTGTCTTTAAATATTTTCTTACGCGATAAAATGTTTGGTTTACGAAGCAAATTCTATTTTAGCGGCTTGCCGAACCAGAATAGTAGGTGTACACACATCCACACTCTTTATTACTAAAGCATATGTCATTATACGATTTGTATAAGATTTTCAACACCTTCAATGGTATTTTTTTTTCGCTGTGGATACGTCTATATAGTAGTTTACACGTTTTCTCTCACGCACGGAGTTGTGCTTGCCAAAGCTCTAGCTCCTTTGAATTGAATTATTTTTCACAACTGCGTCTAATTTCTCGACATACTCTATATACACGTAAACATCCATCTAATTGCTGCTATATGTACACACTATACCTATATGTACCTATTTACTATTCAATTTCGTTACAACACGGTATAGCGTTATTACATCCAGTACCTCGTGTGATATAAGTCGATAAAATACAAATTTCATTCAACTATGTAAACGCGGGTAATACGCGAGTTTATTAAATTGCGTCAACGATATAATAATGTTATGACGAAATTAATGGAACATGAATTAGTTATCGAATGGTTTCGTGGCATATATTTTGAATTGAAAGAAAATCTGTGGCTTTATAAATTAAGTAATTATAAAGATTCACCAATACTCTCGTGGAAATGCTGTCTTTTGTTGATTGGGCTGCATTAAAATTAATGGATATGCATTGTATACATTACTCATGGAAATTGGTAGCCAAATAATTCGATATTTATTTGCAAATACAGCTCCACGAAAGATGAATTAAGCCGATGGTTTCAGCAAAATCACACAGAAATACACCGACTATTGTCATTGGAAATACTACGTGTTATGAAAACCATCAGAATAATTTCCCGTATAAATTGAATGCATTCTTATTAAATTATAAAACACATTCAATCAAATTCAAATGCAAAACAATTGGTTCTAATTAAAAAAAGAATTTAGAAATGATATCAAGCCTAATACAATTATTAGTGGGAATTAACGAACAAATTTAAGTTCTGAATACCTCCAACAAAGTTATTCGCTATGAAACTATTGGATATCGAGTTAAACGACTGAAAAGTCCTTCATACTATTATTCTAAACTTCCGACGCGAGCTATCACGAAAGTTGGCTGGTGTCGCGCGCTGCATAACAACAGCGTCAAATCTCTGCGCTCATTTCCGTCCCCCTATATAATACACCCCTGCCGCGAGAAGACACTCGAGTCGTTCTCCGCGGTCAAACAGTTCATAAATCCCGCACGTTCACGCGCCATAAAACGCGCGCTTGGCCAGCAGAGCAGCTGCACAGTTGTCGCCCGCTGCGCAGCGGAATCGCACGCTCCCATAATCGTACAACTCTCGGAAAAATATGAAAAACTCGCGCGCGAGCACTCGGGCGTAATCACGGCCCACCGCCACTGCCGCCGTGCCGTCGTCATCGTAAAGTTTCGTCACCAGCGGAGAGTGGGCGGAGATAGCTGGCTGCGTATTTACGATCCGCGGCTCGGGCCAGCTGCAAATTTGCCTTGACGCCCTGCAGCCAGCAGAGCCGATATTCCATCGCGTCAGCACGCCCGGTTAACAAAGCCTGGACGAGGGAAAATTTACAGTATTGCCGCAACTGCGTGCGTTGTTGTTGTTGTTGTTCGGAAGCCGCGCGTTCTGTGTGCGTGTGTGTGTACTCGAAATTATAAACGGACGGGTTGACGATTACGCGGCGGGGCTGTGCAGTTTTTTCCGATTTAGGAACGGTACGGAATCTATATATATGAGCGCGTTCGGAGCTTTGGTGATTCGACGCGGTGAGAGTGGAAGATTATAATGACAAGCGGATTTATATAGGAGAGAGGGAGAGGGAACATTGCATTTTTAATCCTTCGCGGGGCGTACGTTCTTAAGCCAGCCCGGGAAAATATTGCGCTCAAATTTTCGTAGTTGAAGATTAAAACTGGGGAGCGTAAGAATTTCCAGGAAAACGTGCACTCGCTGAAAGCTAACTTTGGAAGGAGACAGATTTTTTTTAATTCCGGGAAAAGCAAATGAAAACCCATTTCCGCTAGTTTCTTTTTCTCTTTCGAAACTTTTCCCGGTTCTATGTTCTTTTGTTTAATGTACAAGATTTGTTAGTACATTTTATGGTATTAAAAGTGAAACTGGTAAAAGCATTCTGAATCCATGCGTATGGAATCTTGACTTTTCTACTTATTTTAGCAACTTCAGTCTTATTAATTTTAATTTTCTCTTCATTACGCTAGGTTGCTTTTTTTTATACACCTACGTTCCTGAATTACTATACGTATCTGCGGGCACCTCCTTATGAATCATGAAAAGACCAAGTTTTTGAAGATCTCCTCTATCGCGTATGGTGATTATTAGAGAAAGACAAATATATGACGAATAAGCGTAAAGTGCACAAAGAAGTACGATTACAATTGCTACTAACAAAAGCGAGATAATCGATGGCATCCGCAGTTCCAACCTCTTTAGTTACCAATTTTACTAAAGAAAATTATAATCCTTACCTCTGTCACATATTTATTTTGATATTTTTAATTTAAAAAACTTTTTTTTATTTGAATTTGTATACCTGTTTATAAGGAAGTGAATTAATGAATATGTCACTATTCTAGAAAAGGACATATTGATGTTCTTTCATTAGTAAATACATAGATGTAGATGTAGTACAATTATTGGTTTATTCGAGACTTTTAACGACAGTGTGCATCAGCACACGTACATACGTTTTTATTTTCATTTCAAGTAGAAGAATAAAATGTGTAAATTAAAACTGACAACCGCCATGCTATGTTCCCCGCGATGTCTGAAGAGGACGACATATTGGCGAAACGTCACGTAGCGAATTAAGGGCGTGCCAATCTAATTGAATAATTATATTATATGAAGATTTTTTATTATATTCAGAGATTAAAAACTTGAATCGTATATGCTATCAATATCACCACTTATCTATTCTACAAATCGCATACCATAGTTAAGATATTTAGGTTGGAAGTCGCAAAAATGAACATCTATGTAGCGTATAGAGAGAGATTGATCATCCAACCAACGTTTTTATTCACCAGATAAAAACAATATATTACATATCTTCTTAAAAACCGAGATGATAATGCAGAACCCTATTTAAAATGCGATTGAAAAGACACGAGAATGAAACATGCCCTACTTTGTTGAATTATTCGTGCGATGCCGCATGACAGTACGAAACACAGACGGAGGCGGTGAGTGCAGGGATAAAGTCTGCCGCCTTACTATAACCTTTCGCCTCAAAGAAAACATCGCACGTTCATATAAGTACAGGCGTACTCTCGCTTTTGAAATTTTTGAACACACTGAAATTTAATTTCTCAGCACATGAGACATCTTCTGCTTATTTCCTTTTATAATATTTTTCATACCACGTTTCCTTAAAATTTTCTTTTCGCCGAACAAATTTTCTCCTTATGAAAAATAAAACTGATACAATGATATTCTGTAAAAGCTCAGCCGTAATTTTCCGGAATGAAAAATATAAGACAAGAGCTTGAAGATCGTTCGTCGCTCTTGAGGTGCGCGCTTGCATCGCTCGTCTACTTCATGTGCGGCCATTAGTTTACTTGGCAGTGCTCGCGTCTGGGCTGTCTCTCGCTTTCCGGCGCGTTTTTCTCACTAGCGCGTCTGCCGCAGGCGATAACGAGCGATAGCACGAACGCAGCGCTCGCAAATAAATCAAAGGAAAGCAAATTAAATTGAAGTAACGAACACAATTTTATGTTTCTTCACTCTCTCAATACACATATATGTGCAATGTACACACGCACTTTAATCGCGTTTGCTCGTAAAAAGACCGAATCACTTTTTTTTTTCAACGTGCGATTTTAGGATATACCAGGTACATTTATTAAGTGTATTGCTGGAAAGTGCAGGTTCCGTTAAAACGCAGCGCTCGCGCGCGAGTCGACTTTTAAAATGTTGGTATATCGGCTGTAGGCAGGAGGGGGCCAGGGGATATTAAAAATATCGAGAGCACAATTTGAACGGCTGCGCGCAAGTGGAATAGCTTTACGGGGATGTAATCCATTTCGCGCACGTGAGCGTCGCGCGTTCGCGTAAAAGCATCAAAGGGACGTGCCTAGGATGGAAAGGCCGGTAAAGCGACGGGCTGAACGCGGATGTGAATTTTTCAACTCGTCGATGGTTAATATATAGTCAAAGGACTAAACTGCTAGGGCAAATAAAAATATCTGTTTAAATCGGAGAAGATTGACTCGGTTGACGAATGTAATTTCACGAGTATAATCTTTTTTGGTGGATAAGAAAACCCGCTATTGTTCCCCGAACTCACTATTTTAAAAGCCATTAGAAATATTCAATAATTCATTGTTAACTTTTTAGCGAAATATGCTTTAAATTACTAACAGTATAAAAAAACCTTTTATTTCATTTAGAAAGAAAGACAAAGACTGATTTGAAAGTTCATTCTCATTTTATACGAGAGCTTTCCTTTTACTTGAAACTGAAAAATCAATTTAGCATTATCACAGTGCCGCCCTGGGAAAACAACAAGAACACAGTTTCCAAATCGCAATAAAAAATTCCTTTCCAATTTCGTCTTTCAATAGCTCGCGGCGACGATAGGAAGGCGCGGGGAGAGGGGAGGCGCAGCGTAAAAAAATTTCCATTCCACATATTGCCCCGGAAACTTCTGGATCACTCCAATTCCTCTTTGGAAACCCACGGCGACTCGATCGCGTCCTTCCGACTGGCCGATCACACGCTGATGATTTTCCGGCGCTCGCGTTCAAAGACACACGTACGCATTTGCACACATCCACTCTCTTCCTATCTCTCTCTGCCTCTCTTTTTCATCGGCGCACATCGTCCTTTGCACTTTCGCGTATAATCCGCGGCCGCGGCGAAAGCTAATTAAGCGCAGCCGGCCGACTCTTTCATATCCGCGCTGATGGGCCTTTCAGCCCGGTACCAAATCCAATTTTGCATTTTCGCGTGCGGCCGCAGGGGCAAAAGGTTAATTGTCCTAATTGCTCTCCCTCTCTCAACCCCCCCGCACACCCATAACTCTGCGCTCGCGCGCACACGCTCCCCGGGGCTGCGCGATTATGGTAACTACCTCGCCGGACATTCCGCTCACGTTACTGGCGCCGTACCTCATCGCTCTGGTTCTCTCTCTCTCTCTCTCTCTTTCGTAATTTTGCCACTCACCCATGCGCGGCTTGTCTTTCGGAGAGCGACGCGATTTTTGTTTCGCTGCTGAGTTTAAAGAGCAGCGGTAGAAGAATAAAAAATTGTAATTAAGGTTGGCGGCCAGTGGCGCGCGTGCAAGACTAGCGGTTGGTCGGCAAAGAGGGAGAGAGAGTCTTTAAAGGAGATCTTTAGGATAATGAAGCTAATTATGCCGCGGCTAATGGCACTTAGGCGCCGGCTGATAATACGCGAGTGGGCCTTTGAATAATTCAAATTCACGATTAATTTTGCACGCGGGATTTTACTTTTTTCTTTTCGGTCTTCCTTTTCGTTAAGGCGAATAAGATAGCCTACACGTGTGCGTCAGGCGGGCGTTAACTGGGTCGATTTGCTTTCGAGCTGTACGAATGTTTAATAATAACTTTGTCGCCATGTGCACTCTCTCTCTCTCTCTCTCTCTTTCGTCGTTTAAAAAATAATTGGATCGATATTAGAACGGACGCGCACACGCCTGCACGGAAAATTGACATGATCCAATATTGATGCTTGACATTATTTCGTTTCGAGGACCATAGTCTGCGAGAGTCGGTGCCGGCTAAATTTGAAAGACCAAAGTCGCGACTTCATCATATGGTATATATATGTCAATTTTATATGCTATATTTACACTTTAGAAAAGTTATAATTGAATATGATCAAGTTCTTAAAATTGCAATCCAATTTCAGATACAGATTATTTCGAGATATTAAAAATTTGCGCGATTCCTGAATTATATAGAAGTCAATGCTATTTGTGGGTATACGATCCGTCAACTTTGATTGATATACCGTTCGCGATCGAAAATTCAATTTAGTATAGTGCTTAAATAATGAAATTGTCTAGCTACGTATTATTAACTAGTTCAGTTGGATCAAAATGAAAATTATTTATAAATCGTATCAATATATTCCTGAACAGTCTCTAAGTATAATTTCATAAAAACTAACCGACTAAACTATTCAAAAGTTAAGTTTTCCCTTTATTATAGAATGGATAAATTCGTTCCCTAATCGAAATTTATAATAATGTTTTTTTTTTCAGTACATCTTTCAATTCAGCCTAGAAGAATCACACACACACCTCTTTCAACTATCTTGGAATGAAAAAAAAAATCCAGTTCATCCTCTTGCTCATCCACTCATCAAACAAAATATTTCCCCATCACCTCTCCTTCTTTTTCAATACATCCTCCACCCCTTCTCCGCTCGCGGCTGCCGGAAGGAAAACGATTATGAGCGAGGAGTTTCTCGAGGGTGTACGCGACTGCGGGTGCGCAAGCTAGGATACACCCTTAATAGGAATTTGCATAATAGCATTAGCCACTCGCTCTACAAGCTTCCCCCTCTCCTCCTTACTTTCTACATACACTCTACAGAGCGAGCAAGCTTTTTAGCCACCGAGGACGAAAGATAGAGACGAACTTTTTACCCGAGCCACTCGTCCGTTTTTATTGTATTAGTTTGTTATTCGCGAGCTTTTGTTTCGTCGCGCGTAATGCCCGCGAAAAGTTTCGCGAGAGGTGCCGTGTATTTCCACTGCGAGCGCGAGAGTAAGTATAAGGAGGAGGAAAGAAAGCCGTTCGGATATGCGTGCGAGGTGTTGTGTGTATACTTTCGTCGAGGTGCTGTTGCCGGGGGCTTGGATACCGCTACACCGCTGTGAACCCCGGGCAAGTTTTCTTTATCGGTCCTGTGCGTCGTACGCTACTGCGAGCTTATACGAGGAGCTCTCCTCGCTGCCTCTTTTCGGCCGAGATAGAGAGAAGGACTTGCGGTAAAGTTTACGGTTACTTTGAGAGGATCATTTTCTGCCTGCGAGCGTTCGAGTGTCGAGGTACGCTGTCTGTTTTCCTTGCGTCGCTGAGGTGACAGGTTTACATTGGAAATTGCCGAGACGGCTTTGAGAAATTAAAACGACGATGTTTACTTTTTAGGGAATACAGGTTGTAGACCATTTTAATCATATTCCGACGTTAGGATTCTATGTACGCGGACTAATGGTTAAGCTTCTATTTTCTACTTAACACTATATACCACTTCGAGCTTATGTTAATTATTCAATAATATATATTTGCAGTAATAATAATGAAATACATGACAATTGCTTTATACCTATTAAACAAGATTAATTATTTAATACAGATAATGCACAGTTGCAATTAATTAATATTATACATATTTAATCTATATTAGAAGTGGTGGAATAGGATGTATACGCTGTAAAATGGATATATAGTTTCTGACTGAACGATAAGAGATTAAACATGGCTTTGTTATAATTTCTTGCGTATAAAATGTTTGTTTGGGAAAAAGTTTTAAAAAAATTTTGTTTCTCTAAAGTTTATGAAAACTTGTGCAAACACTGAATGTAATACTAACAAGCAATATAAGTTTTAAGGTAAAAAAATAGATTAACAAAAATTTGGAAAACCTATATAAAACAAAAGGACATTAAATTGAACAAAAAAAGAAATTTTTTTCCTAATGAAAAAAGCAAAAACAAAGCTCTATTCTGTTCTTGGATTAATCCATATGAGGCTGACATGTATATAGAGGTATAGTTGTTTAGTATGTAGCACTTACCACTCTGTTCCTTTGTGTGGACCCGTGCTATTTCTCCACTATTTGTCTATATATATAATAGAACGAGCAAACAATAGCGAATAAAAATAATAATCCTTTTGCGCGAGCCCGAATATAATCGATTTCTATGTGTTATTTTAATTTTCGTTCCTCAATAACGATGCTTTTAAAGTAGCGTTTTGAACAGAAGCCTAAAATAGTTAATACGTCAAAAGCCTGCTTCAATAATCACCTACAAAGCTCAACAGAATGAATAACTGTACCACTAATTGAATCGAGACCCGCTTCGCCTGCACTTTCGAGATTCATTCAATAATGAATTTAAAACAGAATATTATCATTTAACGGCAATAAATGAAACTGTTTATCCGTTTTGGACTTAAACGCCCATTAAACAAACATACACTGTACTCAATTTCGAACATTACGTACAATCTACACGTAAAGTGGTGAAATGAGTCTAAAAAAAATCATCCGATAATGCTCTCTGACCTCGTTCAAACTCGCCGGAACTTCTCTGCAAAACGATCCTCGAGTTAAACAGAAGTTTTCGCGGCTTTCTCTCCTCCTCTCGTTCGACACCTGCAAACAAGCCATTTTCCCAACCCCCAAACCAATCGTTCCCAATGATTCCCGGGCTTACGAGCATACGGGCCGCGATCAAAAGCCCCGTGCGGCCTTAATTAGCGGAAAGATTAGACACCTATAATTAGTTGCCGCATACGAATCCGGAAGCACCGATGCCAGCGTCGCCGCCACCCTCCCATCAACGTCGAAAAACGTTTATTTCCACAAGAGGAGGCGGACCGCTAGCTCCCGGCTTAACTGACAATTACGCGGAGGAGTATTTTTCTCTCTCGTCCCTCTTTTTTTCTCTCTTTCTCGTTCGTTTTTCCTTGCGCGCTCGCGCGCGTCCTTTTCGTCCCCGCGCCTCAGGCGCTTGTCGATAACGTATCGGGTCGCTCTCCCTCTTTCTCGCTTTGTGCTGAGGATTACGCCGTTAACGCCGTCTCTCTCTTTCTGTCTCTCGCGCCTCTCACCCTCGAGCGAGCGCGCGAAAAACAAATGCGTTAAACGATTGCTCGGCCGAGCTTTTAAGGTTTATTGGACTTTCGGTTTTAGAGGAAAAGAGGGTAGTTCTCTGTGCTCGCTTGGTATTGAGTTCGCAGTCGACGTTTTGTTGTTTAATTTTTTTTTCTTTTATTTTTCTTTCCTTCACTTTTCTGATGTAGTCAAAAACAGAGGAAAGAAACATTTTATTTCGTAAACTTGATTTCCAAATTTTTTGTATTATAGAAAATGTGATACAAAAATTATTTTCCGTATATATAAAACATCATTTTGTGTTAAAAGATTTTAAAATTATAATTGTTTTACATAAACTTTGTTAAAACATTATTTCACCAACCGATAAAGCGTATTTGAAAAATCATCAGCGTTCTATCTTGAATTTTCCTAAATTTGTTGGGGTTACGTGCGGCTCTAGCGACCCGAAAATCACTTTATAAATCAGCTTCCGCCCAAGTTCCTTCGGCAAATGCATAACTTTCTGTAAAAGTCCATATAAAGTCCGGCCGGAGGTTAGGAGTGAGGGTAGATAAAAGCGATCGTGCCAAAACGGGCCTGTAAGTCTGGAAAACGTACGAGAAAGGATAATGGTGTCGAAAGTTTGCGATAATGTTGGTTTTACAACCAAGACAAATTATTGCCAAGCACAACTTTTTTTATGATTAAATGAAAATTGAAATAAGTTTGACCTAACTATATTATGATACAGCAGTAAATTTTATCTTGCAATGCGAAAACGCTTTAATAAGAGCCAAATTGCAGGAAATACTTAGTAGCAGCACATAAAAACTTTGTTTAATTTAATCTTAAATTTTATAGATCAAACACATTCTTGCAGACGAGAGTTTTATTAACTCGGTTATTTTAAAACTTTCGAGTTTGAACTCTTTGAAGTAGCATTCAACAAACTGAAAATATACTTCCCGCTGAACAAAATAATGCCATCAAAATTTGACGGACCGTATATAAAACGTACAACCACTGTCGAGTGTATAGAGATCTAAAAAAAAAAGAAAAAGAAAAGAAAAAAAAACGAATTCCGTCAACGTATACACCTTGGCTGCCGCAAAACTTGACGAACCGTCTCGAAAACCTCTTCAGGCGAACGGGCGCACAAACCTGCTTCTTCGCGGCGTCTTTACACTTGCCACTTTCGTCGGTTGTATACTTCCTCTAAAACGCCCGGCTGGCCCGTATTTAGCCTTATACCTTCCTCTCGCAAAACCAGCGGGCCCTCGCCGAAACTAATCGTAAAACTTGGGGCGGTGGCGGGCTCCTGAGTGCCGACGTAGCTTATTCCTCGCGCGCCAGTTTGAAAGTTTGATCGAGCCCGTAGGACGTGACGAACTCTCTCTCTCTCTCTGCTCATATACATGTATATATGGAGAATTCAGGAGCTGGGCCATACACTTCCCCCTCTCTTCCCGTCTACTTGTTCTTTCTTCGAGAGCGAGGGAGACGGCGAAAGTTGGCCGTAGAGAGGTAAAGCGCACCTGGGCTTATCACTTTATCAACAAACTCAAAGTGCAATGATTAACATGCCGCCGCCAGCCGCGATATTGGATTTTTCCCGCGCGGTTATTACGAGCTCCAGTAGGGCGCGCTGCTCTCTTTCGTATCGTGTCCTTCTTTTATTCACTCGAGAGTTATGGGTCTATTTTGTAAATAACGCGGGCAACTCCGTGCGCTCGCGCGTAGGTATATGTAGGTACAGAGTTTACGGCTGGCAATGAAAGTGCGGCAGCCGAGTTGGGCGCGGGTGTGATTAAAAATTAGTGAATTCGTTGCGCTTCGTGATGCACGCGCGGGCGCACGTTTATACCCCTGTTGGGGGATGGACGAGAGAGAGAGCTTTTAGTGGTCGGTGGCATGTTTACTCGTGTTTACTCGCGGATGTAAAGCCAAGAGTGTAGTCGCTTTATGTTTTTGCAATTGTTTAACTATGAAAAACTAAGTGAATATTTCATTCAATGAATAATATAGTGCTTTGAAATATTGAAGATTTTCGAATTTTTTTTTAACAAGATCCACTGAAAATATGGATAATCTTGAGTAAGGGTCAAATCGATATTGAAAGTTGATTTGAAGCAAGCAAAAATCATTAAAAATACGATAGGAAGTGTAATTAACGATATTGATCGATATGTCGTACTATACTTGATTTGTTCTACTTACACAAATACTGTGAAATAGTTCATGATAATATCATGAATTCCCGCTGAAAACCAAT
>JAPYZO010004851.1:0-11218 GCA_030522905.1 Torymus flavipes | reverse complement strand
TATTCTTTTATAAGATAATTAATAAAATATTACTCCATGCATTATTAAGAATCCAGAAGAAGATGTAAAGAATTGCAGATTATAAAAGGTTATTATTATAGGCAACAAGGCGAGCGCAGTCCGCGCGCTGTACCGCGCAGTACGCGCTCAGGAAAGGCGGTGCGTCTACTCTTTCGGATTCTATTTCTCGCAGAAAACATCTTGGGCACTCTTTGGAAAATATCCTTTCCTACGTAAAAAATGCTCAGCTTTCGATCTAGAGGGTAAACAAAAATATTAAAAATATACCTTTTGAGATATAATACGTTTTGTACTTTTTGAAGATGAAAATGGGAAATTTCGGGTAAAATACCTACACCATTCGAAAGCTGAGGAAAAATACGTCGGAAATGCATGACGTCCGCAAGAATCGCGAACTTATATTATTTTAAAAGTCAGACTTTTTAGAATTACTCGAGCCCGATTTTTTCCCCGAACTTCGCGAACATCCACACACTCCGCGAGCTTCGGAGAAGCTCGCGTCACGACTCGGTCGACGGGCCGCGCCCGTGGACTTACGGAGAGGGGATCGGCCGCTCAACCAGCCCAGCAGCAGCCTATCTGCTAACTATTTTACCGCCGCTCTGCGGCGGCCAATCAGAGCGCACGGCCGCTCGCCCCCAACGCCACCAAGTCATCCTGCTCCGCTCCGTTGCTTTCGGAGCAGACTCGGCCTCCGCGCTCCAGCGAAGACGGACTTCCTGGTCTCGCCAGGCTCTCGCCTCCTCGCCAACAGCGACTCCGTCGCTATCGGCGCATGGAGTGTCCTGACCCTCGCCCAGTGCATACGTCCGTCCGCGCAAGGGCAGAAAGGGGGTGATACCTCGAGCCACGCTCGGTGTCACCAAGACACTCCAGGAACACCCTGGTGAGAGTCTCGCGAGCCCTTGTGAAACCTACGCGACCGCGTATCACCGCAACACCTTCATTTTTTAACTACTCTATTTTATATTGCTTTACCGTTTATTAGAATATCTTATTTTATATTTAATTCTTTGTTTCTATCAGTTATTTAAACTAATCCTGTTCTTTCTAATCCTTACACTTAACTCCTCATGCTCTCCGCCGACGCTGAGCTTACGTCATGCATATCATAAAAACTTGTTAAGTACGTTTTAGTATCGTAAACATGAGATAGATATAGCACGATTTGGCGCTCACACGCCGCGCTGGGGCAGTTGACATGAAACGCCTTGTCGATAGCCTTGGTATAGGGGGGTGGGCAGTTCGAAAGAAAGTCGAAACTGAAAATAAATTATTTATAGAGCTGAAATAAATGATGATTTACAGAAACTTACAAAACGGCGAGCAATGCATGCTCCGAAAACGAAATTCAATTATTATAATTAGTACACTATAAATAAATCAATCACAATAGGTCCACGCCGCAACAAGGACCGATGAATGTATGAAGACACACACGGCGCCACGTGTTCGCTGACGACACTCGAAGTCCGTGGGTTTGAAGAGGAAACGAGCTCGACTGCACTCGATCACCGCTTGAAAGCGACTGACTCGCTCGCCCGTCGCGCCGCGCGGCGACCCCCTCTCGCCCGCCGCGAGCGCTCGTGTCGCCTTGCAACCGCCATGTGTTCGCTCGAACGCTCGAAACCCGTGGGTTTGAAGAGGAGAGGAGTTCGACCGTACTCGATCACCGCTTGAAAGCGACTGACTCGCTCGCCCGTCGCGCGGCGCGTCGACCCGCTCTCGCCCGCCGCGAGCGCTCGTGTCGCCTAGCGAGCTTTCTCGATCTGATATCCTGCGCCTGCGACGATCGAGATGGGCCCGAGACACGTAACTCCCACATCGAGCGCGGGGAGCCATTTTGTTCGGAACATTCCGCCCGCCTCGTTGTCGGAACGAAATTTTCAGCTGTCACGGGAAGAACCGCCCGCCATGACCGGAGGAGGGGTGGATAAGGGAAGAGGAGCAACCTTTGTGATAGGCCTTTAGTACGTGCCGGTAGAGGTCTGAACCGTGACCGCTCGGGCGTATCTTTTCCTGGATGCACAGCAAGTATTCGCCCCAATGGCCAGCGGCCCACTGAAAGAAGGGTATGGTCTAGAAGAAGAACAAGATCACCTTCCTTTAGGTTGGCTCTTGTCCTTTGCCATTTCTTACGCTGCTGGAGTGTATGGAGATATTCCCTCGACCACCTCATCCAGAAATGCTGGAACATACTTTGGATCAGGCGCCAATCGTGCAGATGACTGCTCGATTCGGTGAAGTCCACTGGCTCTGGGAGAGCGAGCAATGAAGATCCGATCAGGAAATGCCCAGGTGTGAGGGCTTCTCTATCCTCGGGACATCCAGTAAGGGGGGTCAGAGGATGCGAGTTCATTACTTGCTCGATTTGGACCACGAGAGTAGTGAACTCTTCGTAGGTCAGCGGGTGCGGGCCTATCACTCGTTTCATGTGGGATTTGGCCGATTTGACGGCCGCCTCCCACAGACCACCAAAATGCAGCGCCGCCGGTGGAATAAACTTCCACTGAATCCCCTGAGCAGACAGGGCGGTTGCGATGTGGTTCCACCAGAGATGGGCTTTGCGGAACATCGATCGTAGCGCCGCGTCGGCGCCGTGGAACGTCGTGGCGTTATCGCTCCAAACCTCAACTGGAAGCCCACGTCTACCAGAAAAGCGTCTCATCGTCGCCAAAAACGACTCAGTACTGAGGTCTCCAACGACCTCCATGTGGAATGCCTTTGTTGCCAGGCAGACGAATATTGGGAGATATCCTTTCGATGTTCGTATCCCTCGTCCTTTCGAACACTTAAGTTGTAAAGGCCCCGCGTAATCAAGTCCACATTTTGAAAAAGGTCGACTTTGCGTGACGCGCTTTTCAGGGAGATTACCCATTAGCTGATTCATTGGTCGGACCGTGGCACGAGCGCACTTTATGCACCGGCGCACATATGCCCTCACTCGCTGTCGCCCCCCGATGATCCACGCTCTCCTCATGACGCAGGAGTACGTGAGGGCCATCCCACCGTGTAAGCTCGAATGATGAGCTCATCCGATGACGAGGTTTGACAACCAGCAGTCCCTGGGTAGAATGACGGCGTGTTGTTCGTTGTATGGGAGATGAGAAGCCTGGATCCGTCCTTCTACGCGGATGATCCCACTGTTATCGAGTAATGGCGTTAACGCTCTTAAAGGGCTTCGCTTCGCCACTCGTTGAACGGCCATAAGCGCCACGATTTCCTCGGCAAACGCACTCCCCTGACAAATCTTGATGCATCGCAGATATGCGTCGTTGAGTTCTCGGCACGAAAGTGGCCTATGAGGATCGGGTCGTTTTTGTCGCCAGTGTCGGAATAATCTAAGGCAACGAGCAACTATCCTCTCCAGTCGAGTAAGCGAGGAAAAGCGTTTCATAAAGTTGTCGGGACTTGGCGTTATGACGGCTGCAAGAGAGACGGGGTGCCGCGTCTCCAATTGGGTGTCATGAGAGTTAGAGATGTCAAGGACGATCTGGGAATCCGCCCAAGCGTGCACAGTTCGACGCTCAGCCTCAAACTCGTTGATGACCCGGTTAAGGAGTCAACAGCAGTGCGGTACACAACTCCAGCTTTGGAATGGATAAGGTCTTGAGCGGAGCGACCTTAGTCCGTGCAATTAACAGATTGCACAGTCCTTGACTTGGAATGGCCACATAGACGGCAGCGGCGTAGGCCTGCTGACTTGCATCAGCAAACCCATGGAGAATGACTGATGAGTTTGAAGTAGTGCCAAGCCAGCGTGGTATCTGGATGTTGGTAAGATCACGAAGCTGCTCGCGAAACTCTGTCCATCGGTTGAGCAAGGAAAAGGGGAGCTTCTCATCCCATGACAGTTGCAGCCTCCACAGGTCCTGCATCGTGATCTTGGCGATGATCGAGACAGGACTCAGCCACCCAGTAGGATCGAAAAGTCTTGCGATCACACCCAATGCTTGGCGCTTGGTGGAGCTCTGGGAGTCACACCCTCTGGGAACTCGGAATCGGAATTGATCAGCGGTTGGATCCCACGAGACGCCAAGCGCCTGAATGGGGCCCTCTGTTGGGAAATCTCGCCAAGCTGGCCGAAGTCGCTCCTCTTGATCAAGGTCCTCAATCAGAGCTGGGTGATTCGAGGCCCATTTCTTTAGCGAAAATCCTCCGGCTTTAAGCAATTGCACAAGCTCGTCTCTTAACTTGCGAGCTGCTAGTACATCGGGTGCTCCGGTGAGGATGTCATCCACATATGTGGCATGTGAGAGCTCATATGCTGCGACGGGGTACCGGGATCCTTCATCCAGAGCGGGCTGTTTCAGTGTCCTGAGGGCCAGATACGGTGCACAGCACATACCGTATGTGAGCGTGAGTAATTGGAAGTGTTGAGGCCTCGAGTCCTGACGCCGTTGCCAGATGATGCGTTGTAGGTCTCGGTCAGCCTCTGACACACGAATCTGACGGTACATCATCTGAATATCGGCACAAAATATTATCCGATATTGACGCCAGCGGAGCAAGATGGCGATCAGGTCAGTTTGTAAGGCTGGACCAGTAAAGAGCAGTTCATTCAGTGAGCGTCCGCTGTTGGAATGCCGAGATGCATCAAACACGACGCGGAGTTTTTGTCCTTGATCTGCGTTCTGCCAGATGCCGTGATGTGCAATGTAACAGACGGGCAGGGCCCTTGTTTCCGTCTCTGATGGCTCTAGAGGTCGCATGTGACCAAGGTCTTCGTAGTGATACATGAAGGACTCATATTCCTCCTGGTAGTGAGAATCCCTAGTCATCCTTCGCTGCGTGTTGATTAACGCTTTCTGGGTGATGGCTAAGGTGTTTCCGATCTCTCGTGGGCCGATGGTAGTTTTGCGGGGCAAACTCACAATGTAGCGGCCATCATCTAATCGTTGGTGTCCGTTGTTAAACAATCTCTCGCATTCGGCGTCTGCCAACGAACCGCGCGTTCTTCTCACGGGCTCATCGAGCTCCCAAAAACGCTGTAATGCCTCTGACAGAAACGTTCTATCATCGAAAGATAGAACAGGTGGTCACGGTTCGGAGAGACGACTGATCTCTGGCGCTCCGGGTGGATGCACTCCCCGAGACGATCCATCCCAGCCTCGTCTCTTGTGCTACAGGCTCACCAGAAAGTCCACGGCGTATATTGCCCATAAGAATCTCGCCATAGACATCCGCTCCCAGCAGAACGACGACCGACGACGGTGTGTTGAATGAGGGATCCACCAGAGACACGTTCTTCAGATGGGGCCACTTTTCAATTGGGATCACAGCACTAGGCGTTTGAAGGCTCTTGAGACAATAGGACCCCACAACGATGTAAGCGATGGTCACCTTGGCATTCCAGGCATTGTTCTGCTTCCACGTTTGTCATGGCCAAGCATTTCCATTGACGAGGAACCACGGCCTCTGGATGTCTCCTGGAAGTTCATTTTCTGGCTCCGAAGGCGTCGCTTGCCTGCAGAGCACGAATCCGCCCGCCAATGAATTCAGAGACTGCTTCGAATGTGGGAAGGCCTTGTTGCACTCCAATATTCTTCTCCCAATCCTTTCGAGTGGTGGGGTTCATCCCTCGGATCGTAAAAAAGGCCAGCCAGTCGTCCCAATGTCCGACCTCAAGCTTCAGGGCTTTCAATGACTGACGAGCCTTAATCACCCGGTCAAGAAGGGATCGCAGGTCGGCTGCACTCTCTATGGTCAAGGGGGAGGCATAAGCCAATCGATCCATGTGAAGATGAGTCAGACGTCGCTTGTGCTTATACCTTTTGAGGAGCAGGCCCCACGCGGTTGTGTAATTGGCTTCGGTGAGCGGAAGGCCCTCAAGCGCATCCTTCGCCTCGCCTTCAATAGATGTCTTGAGATAGTGTAATTTTTAGACGGACGACAACGCCGGATGGAGATGAATCATGGAACGGTAAAGGTCCCGGAAAGTTTCCCAATCTTGGAGACGGCCCGAGAAGGTAGGCAGATGAATTTTTGGTAGGTGTACAGCCGCTGGGGCGCCTCCAGGTGCCACCGTTTCAGTTCCACCTCTGGGAGGGAGATCAGCTTCGCGATCGATCAGGAATCCCAATGCTTGCGTATATCGCAGCTCGGTTTCAGAGTATAGGTCACTGCGAAAATACTCGTTCTCAAGCAAATCTACGTCTTCACGAAGGGTTGCGTGATTGTCGCGAAACTCCGTCCAATATCGCTCAAGTAATGTCTTGCGGTTGGTCAAAAATCCTGCTGTGAAGTTTGCCATCCCTTCCTTAAGGGTATTAGTTTTGAATTTTGCAATCGAAGAGGCTAAGCTCTTTTGTCTCTTAAGTTGCGCCATTTTCACTGAAGTGGAGACTCAAGAATAAGCGCACAAGTTACTGTGCCGTTCGACTTGAACACGAACCGACAGCTCTGGATAGGCCCGATTACTCCCGCGATACAACTGATGCTCGCTCACGAGCGGGCGTTGAGAGAATGCCGACAACGGGCGAGATAAGCCGCGGCTCGGTCACGAGCAGGCGTCGACTCAATGCCGACAACGAGCGAGATAGACCACAGCTCGGGCACGAGTTTCCCTCGAGGGTTGCTTCTTTCAACCACACCTCCCGAATCCGGCTCGAAGGACCAATGTCGATAGCCTTGGGATAGGGAGGTGGGCAGTGTGAAGGAAAGTCGAAACTGAAAATAAATTATTTATTGAGCTGAAATAAATGATGATTTACAGAAACTTACAAAACGGCGAGCAATGCATGCTCAGAAAACGAAATTCAATTATTATAATTAGTACACTATAAATAAATCAATCACAATAGGTCCACGCCGCAACAAGGACTGATGAATGTACGAAGACACACACGCCGCCACGTGTTCGCTGACAACACTCGAAGACCGTGGGTTTGAAGAGGAGAGGAGCTCGACGGCACTCGATCACCGCTTGAAAGCGACTGACTCGCTCGCCCGTCGCGCCGCGCATCGACCCGCTCTCGCCCGCCGCGAGCGCTCGTGTCGCCTTGCAACCGCCACGTGTTCGCTCGAACGCTCGAAATCCGTGGGTTTGAAGAGGAGAGGAGCTCGACCGCACTCGATCACCGCTTGACAGCGACTGACTCGCTCGCCCGTCGCGCCGCGCGTCGACCCGCTCTCGCCCGCCGCGAGCACTCGTGTCGCCTAGCGAGCTTTCTCGTATACCATTCCAATGGTAGTCCCTTAGTCAACAAGTAAATTCTAATTTCACGTTTACTTGACTTTATTTTTTTTGCAAATTTCCAAAAATCATTGAATTTTAGATATGCCGTATCTTGATAATTTCCAAGCTGTATACTGGAATGCTCAAAAAGGCCAGTATTATCTTCGTTTTTCATAGCATCAATTGCTAAATTAAGTAACATTTCGTAGGAAATTTTAGTGGCTTATTGGTTTAATTCTATAACTTTTGTGAATTTATTAAATGGGTTTGTTCAAATAAACCACTCTCTTAACAGAAACAACAAAGAACCTTATTAAGTTAATCTTCAACGAGCTCACGCTCGTTACAACCACTCTGCGCGGAGGACGACGGACGAGTGAGTTCCCGCTCGGCCGCTCGCTCACTCTACACTCTCACCGCTTTACTCGCATGATGGTGCTGCGCATGCATCTTCCATCTCACTGATATAAATGTACTTATATTCTAACAAATTTATTTCCACCTAGCAAGGTAAGTACTTGTTTATATTTATGTGTGAGATAATTAAATTTTTTCCATCCAACTATGACTTGCTTAGTAACCTACTTTTGGAATAAATATCTAAAAAGTAAAAATATGTCTATACATTACTACATATGAGTTAAATTAAAATAATGAATACGTATAATAAGTACCTCTGATTTCTATTTTCCACGTGAATTAATACCATACGTGCTTAAATTATTGATTCAATATATTTAGCGAAAAAATGGTACATTTTGATAGCTGTGCAATAAATGAAATAACTTTATCTCAAAACTAACCTCAAATTTTTAGCTCAACATGTGTATTTTATTTTTTTTATTTATTTTTTTATAAAATGTCAATTTTTACATATATACTTATTAAACAACAAAAAATAACTATTAAAATCATAATTCTTACCTAAATAAAATGGCTTCAAGAGTCAAGGAGATCGGCTTAATCGGCTTATAATCATGTAGCAAAAAGCGCTCAGTGCGCACACTCGATTGCTCGCTAGCTCACTCTCTTTTGTTCGCATCGTCGGGCGTGAACCAACCGGGCTTCCGTACTTTTAAGCTGTAACGGCCCATGGGATGCTATCTTGGCAGACTCCCCTAGTCCCCAATTCTATCTATAATAACTCTATGCATAAAGCCTACCCTTCAGTTCACAACATGTTATTTGCTGTAATATCACCTTTATTTTTTTAGTTTATTCTTTCTATCTCTAACAGAAAAAAGGCGATATTCAGTTATTTTTTAAAATTAATTTTTAAAAAATTAAAAAAATAAATCTCAATTATTATTTTTGTCAAAATACCTGTTGTCTCATATGTTAATTAGATAATATAACAAGTATGTATAGTAGTATATCTTATACTTATTTGCTTTTGACAAAAAAACATTAAATTTTTTAATGATTTCGTTGCTTATGGTAAAACATATAAATCTAAATATTTGCAAAGTTATAAATGAAAGCTAAAAGAAAATAATTCTATGAAAATAAATAATTTAATAATATTTTATGAATCCTTTTTATTTAAAAAGTTGATATTAAAAATTTGTTTTTCGTTGTAATGGAAATTGACTTCTTTTTTTATTCTAGGATTTAAAGAATGCGCATTAACCTTTATACGTAGATATAAATAATAAATTTTGTTTTAGTTTATTAAAAGCTTTCATTAAAAAAAGATATTTTAATACTATCAAATATGAGTATAATATCAAATCATCACCTAATTTTAAATATTTTATTCATTTGAAATGTACACTTATAATAAAATAGTAAAGATTTAACAATTTCCACAAATGAGTTAGATGTACTGTTTATTATAGAATTTCTTTAAAAACATAATTTTTAACTTTATTATTAACTCGATTCGAACCTAAATATAATTTTAATCCACTCTTTGCGAATCAATTAGTACATTTGAAAATTTTTGGCCCTGAGCTTTATTGATAGTCATTCCAAATGCCAATTTTATTGGCAACTGTCTTCTTTTAAAAGTAAAAGAATACTCATTATTAGAATATAAAGTAATGCGATTTAAAAAAAACGACGACCCTCTTTATCCCCTGCTAAAATTTGACATTTCAATAAATTATTATTTAAATCTAAAATTCTTAATCATGTTTCATTATATAATCTTTCATGTATACTAATATTTCTTACGAACATTTAGCCATTAAACCATTATCATTACAATGATCAGTTGTATATTCATGCTCATTGTGACTAATAACAATACGACAGTTTTATTTAATTTTGTTCACATCTATATTTTGTGCAAGCTCATTTCATCATAAAGATGATTTTTTATCAAATGATTTCTTATCATGAAATATAGAATCAATGAAATTAGAATCTGTAGTTATATTCGCTATGTGCGCAACATACAAGTAGCATTGCTCTGTGGTGAATTTCAGCATGTCGGAGATACATGTTTTTGTACAGTTGCCATATGAAAAAGTCCATTTATATTTTATTTTAAATCATTAACGAATTCGTTAGTAAAATAACATTATTTGCTCGATTATATTTATTTGTATTTCTAAAAAAAAAAAAAGAATTTCTTGTAAAATATCATGATTGATATAGAAACTGTAAATCAATCCTTTTTAACCCAGGCATGATGAAAATGGAACTAACAATTCAACATGGACATTGTAATAAGAATCAAGTTTTTGCATGCTTATGCTAAATAATTCAATACTGAATAAATATCTTTTGAAATTGAAGTTCTATGACATTGAAAGAGTCCAGGTTAGGAGGTACTACAGTGAAAAATTTTGTTTAGATTCACCTAGCAAATATAAATTTTCATCAGTAATGGTATTTTATTTAAATATATTCTACAAATATAGTTTATTTCTGATGGAATAAGCTACCAGAGGTCTGTAAATCCATTTTATCCAAAGATATTAAGATTTAAACATTTTTATCCTTGTAACCTACAGGCTCTACCATTTGATATTGCTTCCTCCTACAGGAAGCTTTGTAATAGTAAAATTTTCGATTTCTTTAAATCGCTCTAGAAACATGAATATAAGTGCAGAAGTTTGTATCACATGATTTTAGGAAATGTCTTATGGATGGGTGGGTGTGTGTGTGTGTGTGTGTACCGCTTTATCTCCGGATCTATACTGTCGATTTTAACCGGGTGTCGCTCATTTTTGTTTGTTTTTCAATTCTGAATGGGGGAAGAAAACAATTTTTTATGATTCCCTGATTCGTTTTTGTTTTATGTTGAATTTTTCATTTTCGAAAAATTCATTTTTTAATTTTTTCAGTGATCGGATTTAAATTTTTGAATCGGATGGATAGCATTCGAAAGAGCATAAAAAACCTATATTTTAGAAAAAAAATTATTTCTCTAGCTATCGCGGTTCTTTTGTGATTACCAAAAACGTGTTTTTTTTTTAAAGATAATAACTCCTAAACTAAACGGTCAATTTTTTTGGAAAAAAATCACGATAATGCATAATATAAATTGCTATAATTTGTGAAAATTTTAATTCATTTGGTTATTTTTTTAGAAAAAAATTGAAAAATGAAAAAAATGAGTTTTGTATGTCGATCGATTACGGGAATAAAATTTACTTAATCGCTTTGAAATTTTTTTAGAAAAAAATTGAAAAATGAAAAAAATGAGTTTTGTATGTCGATCGATTACGGGAATAAAATTTACTTAATCGCTTTGAAATTTCTACTAGGTAGATTTTGGATAGATCTCGGTCTGTTTCTTTGGGATACATAATCGATCCATAAATTTCACAGATATTTGAGGTTAAAGTTTTTTTAACCTTTTTTTCAAATCGTTATTTTTCGAGAACGGTTCTATATATCTGAATCAGATAGGTGGCATTCGAAAGAGAATTTAAATACATTCATTTTCTAAAAAAATTATTTTTCTAGCATTCACGGTTCTTTTGTTATTAATAAAAACGTAAACATTGAAAAATGAAAAAAATGAGTCTGGTATGTCCAACCATTGCGGGAGTAAAAATTGACTTAATC
>JAPYZO010004850.1:0-10821 GCA_030522905.1 Torymus flavipes | reverse complement strand
AAGACAAAGAAGCCAAAGCAAGAAAAAAAAAAAAAAACAAAAAAAAAAAAAAAAAAAAAAAAAAAAAAAAAAAAAACGCACACACGCACACACGCACACACGCACACACGCACACACGCACACACGCACACACACGCACGCACGCACATACGGACATTTTCTAAAAATAGTGTATTCTTGATTCCAAATTTGCTATACAACATTCCTAACACATTCTTCTCACAAACTTATTTTTTACTATCTATAACGGGGAGAATTCTGATTTGGTGGGGTTCATCAGAATCCCCCAATTATAACGTGTATCTTTCGGATAAAATAAATAGCCAAGAAAAGACAAATAAAAATCAAGACTAATTGGTAGTCGGCAGATTTGATAATTTGATTTAGCATTCGCAATGCGAAAGGCATTTAGCGATTTACAGGGTGCCAAGCACTGGTACTTAATTTGACTTTTTGATGTGAGCAGTGCCCCTCACTTCTAAAATTTTTCTAGTTAAACTACTTACGGTTTACTGATTTTAAACTTTACTAAGCAGCTCCTGGGCAGAGGCGCGTGTTCCGACGGCAGGAGTATTATTTACCTGTCGTTCGAATATTCACAAAGACAACACACTTCACACTTACAATATTACATGCAATGAATATAAATAAAGACTAAAGAAATGCGGTTTGAAAGGCTTAAACTATAATTCTTTAATGACTAAATTTTCTTATACTAACAATTAGAGTGCATATTTTCTAAATTTCTAATTCACCTTTAACAAAACACGTCGCGGATCACCCGTGTACAATTCTCTTGATTCTAAATTTGTGTGAATCGCGTGACAGTTTTGATATTCGTGAGTTTAATATCTACTCTAACCAAATGACCGCGCAAGAATGAAGGTATTCGTGCGCCAAAAATTTACAGCCCTTTTTCAGGAAAATTTCATACGTTATATTTATTAACAATTTGGCAAGCCTTACCGCTTCTTTACCAAAGCTCTGAATCCCCCAGAGGCAGGAAATATGAGAAGTACGGATTTCGGCAGCGAATCGAAGTTAAATGTTCCTTTAAACTACTTAACAAGAATAAATTATTTTAAATTACGCAAGGCAAAATCAGTCGCGGGATTAGTTCCTAAAAGCACGTGGCGCGGGTGACGGTACTGCGGGGCTTCGCTCTTCCACGTCCTTCCTTCAGGGCGGCCAGGAGAAGAATCCCCGAGCGCCGCATCGTCTCGCTCGCCGATGCCTCGCTCGCGGTCGACGTAGACGTTGCTGATTGGTGAATAGATGGTCACACCAGCCGAGGAGAATAGTCGAAGGCCGAATTTGTTGTTGTTTGTTCCTATCTCCTTCCTTGTGTCGAGCCGAATTCCCAAATTCCTGAACAAATAGAAATTTTCCACAGTATTTCGGCCTTTTATATTTATTTTAAAATATTCTATTTTCGACTAAGCATTTTAAATGAAAAAAAAATGTGCAAAGATGCAAATGCATCTGATTAGGCACAGAAATAAACGCATTCATTGGAGGAGAAAAAGATAAAATATATTGCGGAGTTATTAAATAATAATTGAATTTAAAATTAAATAAATTAATAACTCGCTAAGGCAAAATACTAAAAGTACGTAACTTCGGCAATGATTCTCCCAGCTGGAGGCGATGATCAATGCAGATGTTGAAAGCTGCGTCGTGGCGATGGCAAGGCGACCGACGATGAGACGACGGACGCCGGAATATAAGTTGAAGGGCGACGGAATCCGCCAGCTGAAAAGTTACGTCGTCGCGTTTTTCCGCTTGTCGCTTAATTTTTCGCCCGCATGAAAACAAAATAATAAAAAAAAAATAAACAAATAGTACAAATTACGAGTGACCCTGACGCTTAGGTGAAGGATTCTCCTCCTGGCTCCCAAGTAGAGGGGATTTCTTATGAAAAATCCGCTCTCCATAACGCGATAGTAACGTGGAAAAATCCGCCCCGTTACATATCACAAAGCTGTTTCTAGGAGAAAGCAATTAACCAGACGAGCTACCAGCTGGGAAGAAAGTTCTGACAGAGACCGTTAATTGTGTCTCAATGTCAAGGACTGCCTAAGCCTATACAAAGAGCATGAACAGCAGATCAGTCCCTATTCTCACGGACAAGCGAAGAGAGTTCGCTCGCTCCCTCTCTGCCGGTAAGTGCTGACGTCTTTTGCTCTGCTCTGCTTTCCTGAACTTTTTTTTGCACTCTTTGGAATGTAATCTTTCAGAAAAAGCAGCCCCAGGCAGCTCGTAAACTCTCCGCCCAAAAAGGCTCTGCGCTCCAGTTTTTTACGAGCCGGGGACCTTTTTCTTGATCAAGTGATGCTCTAACTCCATGTCACTCTCCATGACAACACAACGCACTAGAGAATAAGTACGAGACCCAGAATGCCACGCGCAAATCGGAGATCAGTGCAGTCCGCAACGATGTCGCGACTGTGACGCGTCCGTGGCCCTCGCCCCTCGCCAAATCTCCTACGCGCTCTTGTCGGCACTCAATCTCCTACGCGCTCTTGTCGGCACTCAATCTCCTACGCGCTCTTATCGGCACTCAATCTGCTACATCTCGCGCCTCTCGTTAATGGCGGGCGTTAGTGGACCTCGATATACCATGCTGAGCGCAGAGAACTTTAGGCCGCGGCACAAATTGACCATACTATGGACCACTCTGATGCTGCCACCAGTGATACTGAGGCTCGTCCCCATGCACTCGTCATCACCTTTGCCTGCCCGTCCACCAGGGATGACATCATAAGAAAAACCCTGGCCTGCGAAATATTGACTGCCAAGCCATCTTTGGTTCAAGTGGCGACTCTAAGCTCTTGGTCACAGCACTGTAGCCGGATCCCGAGTATGAACTGTTAAAACTCGCAGTCAATGTCTCTAAGACACTAAAGTATGAGCGACCCATCGTAAAAAACCTAACTGCATTCGTTCGTCCCTCAAAATCTGCACCGCTCGTCCAAATTCACCGCAGGTCCGACCTCGATGACTTGCTTAGCGCGCAGCTTTGACACTGCTCAAATTCGCGTACTCTCAGTCGCGCGAGTGCTGACTCATTCACCGCCTGTCATATTAATGTGATCGGACTGTTCCCGTCTCATTTCGCACTCCTGGAGGCTGACGTTGTTGAGTCCCATTTCGATGCAATCGCTATTACTGAGAGAAAGCTAGACCTAGATGCTAGCGACTCATATCTCAGCCTCGATGGCTTCAACTTTTTTCGTGTGGACCGAGAGGGAATGGGCGGTGGTGGGATTGGCATTTATGTTCACGATCATTTTTCTGTTAATATCTTAGCCTGCTCCGACACTCTATATGATAATACCCCAGAATTTCTTGTTATCGAAATAAACGCTACGTTCACTAAACTACTTTTAACCATTATTTACCGCTGCGTACCTGCACCACTTTTTTGAATGCCTCTCAAACTTCCTCCCCCAGTTCAACTGAATCATTACTGTCAATCTCTATATTAACATAGCCGCACCGAATACTCTCCCAGTCATTCACCTCCAGAACCTCATCAGCTCGCTTTCCCTCTTCCTTACCCCTCCAACCCCACATACCATCAGCTTCACTGCGGCTTGCATATCCGGCTAGACCTTTTTATTGTAAAGAGTACCGACTCAGTCGCCGCCTATCGAAAGTCTCCAGCGCCATTCATCGCAGGGCACGATTTCATTTATCTTTCCCTCATCTGTAAAAAGCTAACACCCGACGCTAAATTCACGCTCACCCGCAGCTTCAACAGGGTTGGGGCTGATGCACTGCACGATAGACTCTCCCAACACTTTTCCCTACTGCCACCCTACTCTCCTTTTCTAGCCCACATCTTCATTGCTACTACCACCGTGTCCGAACTTGTACTGGGCCCATGCCGTGACAATGTTGACATCATCGAGCGTGCGCTTACGAGCTTCATCACCACTGCCTTTAACGCTGCTGCGCCTTTCCGCCGAGTAACCCTACCCGCCGCAATCTATGGGTCTCCCCCTCTATTAGGGCACTGATGAAGGTGAGGGATCGAGCGTACAGGACAGTGTGTACCTCGTGCTCCGTCGAGGAACTTGCTCACTTTCGCCTCCTGCGCGCCGAGGCCTCGAGTGCCCTCGACACCGCGAAAAACCAAGATATCGTGCCTCGCCTATCAGATGCGCCGAGCGCAGAGGCTAAGTGGTGCGAGCTCCAAAATCTCCACATTACAGCGCCTACTCTCCCTTTCCTTACCTATGACGCTGCAACGCTTAATGCGCACTTTGTTTCCGTCGTCAACCACCACATACCTGTCAATGAGCACGATTTCGAGTCTGCAACTACCTGCCGCAGCGTCTATGACGCTGCAACGCTTAATGCGCACTTTGTTTCCATCGTCAACCACCACCCACCTGTCAATGAGCACGATTTCGAGTCTGCGACTACCTGCCCGCCCAACCCTCGCATTGCCGGTTACGACGATCTGCGTTCAGTCTCGGAGCGTGACCTAGAGAACGCCCTCAAGTGTTCAAACTCGAAGGCCGCAGGCTGGAATGGTTTGTCCATGCCCATGCTAAAACTAGCCGCGCCCGTGATTCATGGACCACTCACTAAGCTCTGCAATTCGTCACTCGCCCACGCCATTTTCCCACCGAGTTGAGAAAAAGATCTTATTCGTCCCATAGCCAAGTCCAAGTCATTGGTACAACCATCGGACACGCTGCCCATCGCCCAGCTGCATAACTGCTCGAAAATTCTTGAGAGACTTGTCCACAACCAACTTCAGGGTTTCCGCGAAGTAAATGGTATTCTCCATCCACGGCAAGCCGGTTTTCGCCGCGGCCACAGCACCCAGACAGCTCTTCTCGGTGTTTTTGATGACATTCGATACCGTATTGACAAAAGGATGCTTACCTTCCTGATCCTTTTCGACTTCTCGAAAACATTTGACTCCATCCCGCGCGCACGCCTGCTGGCGAAACTCAAAGCTATTTCCTGCTGTGCCCCTCACCGGACTCTCACTACCGCTGGTTGCGCTTTTCCACACAGCTGTGTGCACCTATATATACTATTGTTTCCGTTCCTTTCCCCTATTCTTATGTCTTTACTCGCTCATCAATTTTTTGTATGTTTTACTTTCTTATAATTCTCGCCATGCGTCGCATTTTTCTACTGCGCTTTACGCGATCTATAATGACAAGGAAATCCGGATCACGGATTTTCTTCAAACGTAGGGATATGTTTCTACAATCCAAAATATGAAGAAAGCTGTAATATTAGATCCTAACGCTTTGAAAAACACAAATTATTGACATTTTTGGTGAATTTCAAGGAAATATTGAAAAAAATTCTCTGTGTCATATGTTAATTATTCAGTCAAAAAAAGCATTTCATACAACAATAGTAAAAGAAAATAAAACTAGAGGAAATGAGCTTTCTGTTGCTTTTTTACGAATTAAAAAATGTCTACTCCATCCAAAGTTATGATAGTTTAAAGTTATGTAAAGAAAATGCACTATAATATACATAAAATTGGAGCTCTAGATTTATCGGTTTATCAGTACTTTTTCTTCACATAACTTCCCACTATCATAACTTTGGATGGAGTCGATATTGCTTCCTCCTAGAGGAAGCTTTGTAATAGTAAAATTTTCGACTTCTTTAAATCTCTCTAGAAACATGAATATAAGTGTTAGAAGTAGTCTTGTACGAACCTTCGTACAGGTAAGACGTGTTTACTAAACCGGCTCATCTGAATGGTCGCTCGAGTGTCGTAGAGTTTATGGTGACAAGTGTTTATAACGAGTATTATCTTACTGATCGTGGAAAAATTCTTACATCTTGGTTTCTCCGTGATAAGGGATAAAAGAGTTCCGCAGGTGTCTCTGAATACAGAGATAACCTGCGGTTCTCATTGAATAAGAAATGACAGGAATTTCATCTAACCCACAAACAGAGTTACAGTCTACTGTAACTTATGCCAATGTACTTCAGCAAGAGAGATATCCAACAAAAGAGCAAGGTATTGTTCTGGATTCGATTGATGGACTTACTTTGGAGGAATACTGTATTGCAATTGGAAAAGAAGTGGAACCTATCAATGTTAGATATGTCTCTGCATGTATTTAAGTGCAACGAATTTGGCTGAAAATCTTGTTCAAAATGTCAAACAGATTAAAATAAAAGAGCCCGAGCTCGAAATTCGCCCACTATACACGAAATCAAAGCGCATTGTACTGTCAAATGTACAACCTCATATTCCTGCAGCTGTAATAGAAAAAGAGCTTACTGCGCGTGGCATAACTTTAAAGTCTAAAATAACGATGGTCAAGGCAACTCCGTTCACAACAACAGGTTTCTCACATCTTATGAGTTTTCGAAGACAGATGTTCATAGATTCCAAAGATGTTTCAAAAGTACCAGAGGCTTTGAAAATAAATTTTGATGATATGCCGTGCTGGATATACTTTTCGACCGATAAGCTCACGTGCTTTCTTTGTAAAGAAGAAGGTCACACTCAAAGATACTGTCAAAACGCACAAAACCTTAACACTCCCCTATAGCAAGTCTTAATACCGCAGAAGGATAATCTCTGTGAGAAAATCAATGATGTCAATACTCTGAATGCTCCAATTGAGAAGCAAAATACTAAATTTAAAACTCCATTCACAAAACGAGCTCTCTCTAGTAATACTTCGTCAAAAAGTGATAATGAAATAAATTTAAAAAAAGAAGACACGATAAAGGCAAAACACATGTCCAGAAAAATGAAACATTCTGACAGTAAGATGAGAAACATTGAAGATATTAAAAAATTTCTGCAACCTGCAGAAGAATATTTGAATTCAGAATATGAAAATATCCAAATGAATTTTAATTCGACAGTCAACTTTATTATGGAAACATATGGATCATCGGATATAAATAGTATTGCAAGTAAATACACTACAAATCAAGATGGGTTACGTGATTGTCTAACCAAAGCATATAGTCTTATAAAGAATCGCCACATGAAATCTCGTATAACCAAAATTAAAAAACATTTACTAAAGGCTGAGATAGACATGAATATCAGTGATTATAGCAGTGAAATTATGAGCGAACAAGAAGATCAAGAGGAATTCTATCAACAAAGCCAAAAATAAAACAAATTACGATGGCTACGATTCAAGGCTCGCTTAAAATTCTATTCTGGAATATTCGCAGCGTAAAACAGCGTAAAACTGAACTGCAAGAAATCATTCAAAATATTGACGTTTTGGTCTGCGTGGAGTCATGGTTAAAACCCAAAGACAAATAAGTCTCTATTCTCGGTACAAATTCCAAACGTCGAAATAGCTGGAATACGATTTACAAACACTAATCCGACTTTTGACCTGATAGCCTGCTACAAGATACCTGGAAATACACTCACGCAGACCGAATGGAATGCGATCACCGATTGTGTTGACAACAATGTGAATAGTATACTCGTCGAAGACTTTAATTCACACAACCAAATATGGAACTACATGAAAACGGATCTCAATGGAGAGAGGCTACATAATAGTATTTTACTCAAAAAGTTATTTTTACATAATTATATTATTCACCCATTTAGATATTCGTAACAGTAAAAAGTCGAACATCGACCTAATTTTCTCCACCATGTCCGTAGCTGATAAAATTAATGTAAAAATTTATGATGAAACTTTTGGCTCAGACCACTTCCCTATTCTATTAGAGTTAGACGCATAAAAATACTTGTATTATAAACGTACTTACAAACTAAAATCGATTAAAACTAATTGGGAAAAAATTGATACTGATTTAAAATGTAAATACTCTAATTTTGTTTCTAATGATTACAATACAATGTCTCCGTCCGAAAAATATGAATATTTTATAGAAACTATTACTGACGCAATAAAAGATGCCACCCCAAGAAAAAATCATAATAGAAAACAAATTAAAAATCCAGTACCCTGGTGGGACTCCGAATGTAATAAAATAAAAAGACTTAGACGCGCTTCGTTCAAAAAATGGGAATATACTAAAAACCTCGCAGACCTTATAGAATATAAAAAAAATTTTGCCTTAGCCACGAAAATATTTAAAAATAAAAAATTAGAACACTTTAAAAAATTTGCCGAAACTATTGACTTTAGAATAAATCAAAGCTACGTTTCGAACAAATGTAAAATTCTAAAGAACAGCTGGGTTAAAGTTAATTATAATAATTCATTAGATAACGACAATTTTAATCAGAAATGTATCAAATGCTTAGGAAAAATTGCACCACCTTGGGTTAGTACCGAATTTGATTCAATACCAGCCTGCATAAAAAATGAATTTTTTGACGAACATTTTTCTTTTTCCGAGTTTAATAAAAGTTTAAATTCAAGTAAAAAAGATGCATCCCCGGGCATTGACGGGATCGACTATGAGGTGATACAAAGATTGCCCGCAAAATACAAGCTTTTACTCCTCGACATTTATAATGAAATGTACGATAAGAGTGAATTCCCAAGTAGTTGGAGGGATACGATTGTTCATTTTATCGATAAAACAGACGGTACTAGTGTAAGGCCAATATCTTTAACATCATGCTTGTCCAAAATCTTTGAGAGAATGTTAAAAATAGACTAGAATGGTGGGTTGAAAAGAATAACATCATCCCGAAAAATCAGTCAGGTTTTCGTAAAGGGAGGTCATGTATAGATAGCTTAGCGAATTTAACGCTTAAAGTAAATGATTCCCTATTGAAAAAAATTGACATGCTTGCTGCATTCCTTGACCTATCCGGGGCCTTTAATAATGTTCTAAGCGATATACTGTTGGATAAACTAGCAAAAATTAACTGCTCTGCACAGGTAATTAAATTCGTTAGGTTCATAACTCATGAAAGGTGGTTGCATACGAATATCGAGGGCTACGAAATAATTAAAGTTAGCAAGGGAGTACCACAGGGAGGAGTTTTAAGTCCGCTTCTTTACCTAATCTATGTAGCCAATATCGGTGAAAATATACCTAATGATGTAACTCTTTCACAATTCGCAGATGATACTGCAATTTTCTCAAATGTTTCTCCATTAGAAGATTGTAAAAAAGTAATCGAAACAGCTATCAATATAATACAAAATAATTTATCTAAACTAGGACTCGAATTAGAACCAAAAAAAACTGTTTTGATTCACTTTAATAATAAAAATATTGCACCAGGAGAAACTAAGATTTTTATTGGTAACTGTGCAGTGAAATCAAGTGAAACTGTACGATTTTTAGGCATTACTTATGACTATAAAATGACATTTTCCGCTCACATCGACAAAATACAAACTAAATGTTCCAAAGCCCTTAATATTGTTAAATACTTATGCGGTACATAGCACGGAGCAGGTCCTGAAACTCTACTTAAGCTGTACAAAAGCTTCGTTCGATCCATAATAGATTATGGCAGCTTCATATACTTTCCAGTCAACAACAAATATACGAAAAAACTAGAACAAATTCAATACACAGCTATAAGAGCGGCCATTAATCCGTGATCGAACGATGTTTTTAGGAAATAAATATGTAAGTAAGGTCTTTTGTAATAAAAACAGCCTATTATATGGAGAGTTACAGTACAGAATACAATCCGTTAAAAAAAATACTAGAAAAAGAACGTTAGTAAAGTGCATCGAAAACGTAACTACGCTTGCTGATTCAATTGAAGTACAGGACAATCATAACATTTTCCTACATAAATACAGAACAATTGCTACATCGGTTCCATTCAATACCGCCTTAGGACAAAAACTAAGGAAAGCAAAAGATCCAAACTTGGTACTTAATTCGTTTTTAGATAAACATAATGCTTTGGATATTTATACCAACGGTAGTAAGATGACGAATAGTAAACATGTTGGATCAGCATGCGTGGTTCCCAAATTTAACTTTGAAATATGTAAAAGCATTAATCACCAAGCTTCCGTTTTCACAGCTGAATGTATCGCCCTTAATCATGCCATCGACTTTACACTGTTATGTAGTGACCCAGACACCTTTATTTTTTTCGATTCCTTAAGTGCACTCCAAAGTTTACATAGTACCAGAACAGATATTTATATAAACCCATATATTTTAAAAGCTAAAGCGAAGTATAACACGTTTAAATTACAAAATCCATATATTAAACTAAATTTCTATTGGATACCTGCGCATTTGGGAATCAGAGGAAATGAATGTGCCGATCAAGCAGCTAAGAGAGGTACACAAAAAAATATGCGAATTACTTAACAATACCGTTCACTGATATCGTCGAAAAATTTAAGAAAGCAGCTAATGAGAATACGGGTAAAATAGTAAAAATGCAAGGACTAAACAAAGGCAAAGAAGATTTTGATTTTTATAAAACAGAAAACGTTCAACCATGGTTTTTCTACAAAGGTCTCTCTCGAAAAGAGATTGTTACAATTAACCGATATCGAGCGAATGATTTCAACTTAGCGGCATCTCTTTACCGAATTAATATAATTGATGATCCGAAATGTGAATGTGGTTATGGTCTACAAGACCTTAACCATGTACTCTGGAGTTGTTCTAATTATAATCAACAAAGAAATGATTTAACTTCTGAACTAAAAAAATATGGACAATACCCTCCGTTTGCAATAAAACCTCTTTTAGCTATGCTTTATATGCGAGTTCTGAAAAGTTTAATTAAGTTTTTTGAAAAATGCAATTTGAAAATATGATTAATCAAATATAAAATAGCGTATAATTTTTGTAAAAATACTTTTTTATGTATCAGCGTTATACATTTATATGTATAACGTACTGCTGTATAAGTCCCAGTTGGGACTTGGGTAAGCA
>JAPYZO010004849.1:0-13759 GCA_030522905.1 Torymus flavipes | reverse complement strand
GCAATTATTTATAAATTCAATAAATAGCACGTGATAATACCTTAATTTTTTCAATTTGCAATTTAATAATCACTAAATAACTATTTTAAATATAATTTTACATTAAAATATACATTTAAAAAGATTATTTGATGTAATTTATCGATTCTCTCTGAGAAAGCATCCTGCTAAAGCAGTTAGCAGCGGTTTTTTAAATCAATTGAATAGTTTTCGTACCATGGGTATAAAGTTCAATTATAAGTATTCGTGAAAAATTATTTAATATCAAATGACCATGTTCTACATAGTACCACCGTTCGAGGAAGCTGCAATTCTGTATTAAGTCGATAAACAGTGAATATAGTTACTTTTATTTGCTAACACTGTAATGTGGCCGATAATTCATGATTTAACTAATAAACACAATAAAAGGTATAACAAACATTACTTAAAAATATCAATATAGAAGGTTCATTAAACATTATGTTATACGTACTATCTTCATTAAATCTGTGATACATACAACCATGCTGTAGCGGCTAGCAATAACATGCGTATAACAATAGCGTTGGTTCCATGCATACAGAAGTATGCGATACAAGTAGTTGTGAAGACGCGCGCAGGCCAAATAATAATCTCCTACATTTTTTGGAGTTTCGCTCATCGGTGACGCTGGCGGCAAGGCTCCACCAGGACCCACGGCTCATTCAATCACTCACACATGCACTCCGTTCAGGTCTCTCGGCGAGAGCCTCGCTAAACTTCGCGAAACCAGAATAAGCGTAGAATAGATATTAGTTGGCGAAAGACCGTGTAAAACTCGTCGAAAACGAATAGTTGCGGCACCTATCCGGCTAATTTTGCGGTTAGGCAGAGAGTGAGCGCCCTTCGCCCTGCCACTAGCAGCATCGGTGATCGTGGCGCTTTTGCCAGTTCGCAGCTCGGCATGTCAGGCCGGTACAATCGGCAAGTACTTTTCCATAGCAGCAGCAGCAGGCTTTTCTTATGGCTCAGCCAGGACCATTTATTGCCCAGTTACTGTTGTAGATGTGGGCCTCGAGCGGTTCTCTCGTTCGTATTTCGTGCGTATCGCTTTATCTCGGTATTCATATGTATTCATTCACACACATGCGACGATATGAACACCGCTAGTGTAAGTAATTTTAAGCAGCGCAAATTATAATATTCTGTACTGTATGAAACCTTTGTATATATGTATATATTAAGATAGTAGATGCGCTCCAAATTGTAAAATATCGCGCCGCAAGAATTGTAATGAAGATGGTATTCGCGCCGGGAAGTTAATTAGAAGTTGGGGTATGAAGTTTAATGGGAGCGAATCGCGCGGAGCTGCCGAGGAATTTTTCGAGCAGTTGAACGATTGTAGAGTCGAAAGTCTCATGAGCGATCGTGGATTCTTGAGTGCTATATCGTGCGCATTTAAGGGTAAGGCGGCGAGATGGTTTAGAATGGATAGGGAGCGCATGCGAACGTGGAAAATGTTCGCGAAAATGTTTAAAGATAGGTACGTAGGAGACTACGATAAACAGGATCTTTATGATGACTTGCGTTGGCGGACGCAGGGTAAAGGCGAAAAGGTAGAGAGCTTTTTACTTAACTTCAAGTATATCGTGGCACGTTTTAAAAAACCGCCGAGTGAGGATGAACAGGTTGATTTAGCATATCGCAATCTTCTACCAGAGTACCGCCGCGCTATGTCAGATAAAGTAGTAGACACGCTCGATGATATCAAATGATACGGGAAGCGTTTCGAAAAGCAAAAAGCGATCGACAGTCGTTAATTTCCTCCACCCCAGCCGAGAAAATGCATGTACCGAGCGCTGCGTTTACCGGGGTGTAAGCGCGCACGAAAGTTGCGGCCGCGGTGGAAGAGTGCCAGTGGTAGCAGCATTAAAAGAACCGGCGAGTACATACAACGAAGACTGCGTAAGTAGTTTTTGCACCTCAGGTCAAAGTTCGCCTTGAGACGAGTCATAGTGGTGCATCAGCAAAAAAAGAGAGCGCACGTGCACTCAGCAAATATACCACAAACAATGCCGCGAAAGTCACTATAAGAATAGACCTATTTTCGCGCACGGTCAATTAAATTAGTATCGCATTATCGAAGGAGAGTCGCAGAGAAACTAGAGTAATGGGCCAGTCTGGATGATGCACAATTAAAAGGCATACGTGCCTAAAACTCCTGAACTTGCATTTATCCAGGAGAAGTACACATTTATATCATCAGATGATGACCGGTCTTAAATTCTTTCACAGAGCAAACCGTGTAAAAGCTGTTTGTTTTGACTTAGCTACAAATGAGAAGCTCAACGTGACATCATTCGTCACCTCTCAATAATAATTTAGTCACCTTAAACGGAAGCTTTCGCTTTGCACATTCCCTTTCCCACGGAATAAATCAGAAAAAAACTAGCTGGTTTTGACTATATTTTGTCATCGCAATTAATTTAATAAAAGGCGATAAATAATAATATTTTATTCCCATCTCAACAAAAATGGCCACTTTTTTCCTTGAAAAGCGGGACAAAAGTTAGATTTGTTTCCCTCTTTCAAGAAATTTAACGTTTGCGGGAAATATGACGATATTTTCCGCAAAAGAGGGAAATATGGCCATATTTCCCTCTTTTTGACCAAAAGCGGGAAATAGAGGGAAATAAGTAAATTTCATATAAACAGTCAAATATCAATAAATAATATACTTAATATTAAAAGTGGCCACAGTTGAGATGCGAATAAAGTACTCGCTTTGCTTCGTTCGCTCGGGTAGTGAACCCACCCGCGGGAATCAAGACGACTTTTCTCCCTTGTTACATAATGTACTATGAATGTTTTACAAAATTTATTACCTAATTTAACTTATCCAGAAAGTGGCAGATTGAGGATAGAAGAGTGCTCAAAAATTTGATTTTTTAAACATTGATAATTATTGTTATTATTATTTTTTTTTAATTTTACAGCTGTCTCAAGTCCTCTTCAATGAGTCTTATATAGCTCTGCATTACTGTGCTAGGGAGTACTTTTGGATGCAATGTATCCATCCTTAGTAACTCACACAGTAATGGGGACTTACAGTTTTAGGTGGGTTCCGAACCACCAGAGCTACAGTGACATAAGCACGTGAAAATACCGAATTTTTCGAAAAATTGAGCACATCGGTTCCAATCAATCGCCGAAGCCAGGATTCGAACTCGGCACTGTTTAGGTAAACAAACATTCCGAGTCGAGAGTCCGAGGCTTTAGACGATTGAGCTACCATAGCTCATTATTGTTATACAGGTATTTGTTTTTAAGATCGATGAAAGAAAAAAAATGAATCTAGTGATCGATGAAATGCTCGACGACAGCGATGGTGATAAAATCTTGTTACAATGTAACCTGACCCCTCAACGTCTTGCACGACTCATGGTAAGTACTGAGAGTTCCATAATTCATGAATAATTGAATATTAATTTGGAAGATCTCAATATTTAAGTTTGAGCACCAGAAACATTGTCGGTATCGAGTCATCGAAACAGCGAAGGACGACCAAGAAGGTTCGTATTGATTGGGTATTCTTAATAAAATCTTTTATAATTATTAAAATGCATAATCAATACCGTAGTTTTGGAGTCAGGAGCGATGGACTCATCTCATATAGAATACGAGAGTGATTCCGACACTAGTAGCAGCAGTAGCAGCAGCAGCATCGATACATCTACAATTCACACTAAAATTCACTTTAACACTAAAATTCACTTTTACAGGAGTTTATTTACAGCATGGTGAAGGATCCCGACCTCGCTTTATAATCGAAAGTGAGACGGTACGTCATTACCGTCGTTTCGATTACGCAGTAAGGAAAGTTGAAGGAACGATAGCCCAACCTCCATCAAACGCAAATATTTATACATGGCTGGAGGGTTTTTATACATAATTTTCACTGTCAATTGTATAGAAGAGCTGAACCTACCGATTTTATAGGAATAACCATCAACTCGGAACGATTCAATCATGTTTCTGGCTTTCTTTTCTACCTGTTGAAAATTTTAAGACAGAGGATCTTTGGGAGATGTTATTCTATGCTGGAATAACATTGGCTCTGTAACCATAGATGGAGCAGTTGTACCCAGAGCCAACATTGTCGACTTGATAAAGGATGCATTGAGAGATAGAAAAAGAAGTATGCCAGTCGGACATCTTCAGTTTACTGCTACTCTTCGTGATACAGCTATCCATCGAGAATTCATAGGTAACAAACGTGTTTGGCGAGAAGTTACAAATATACCACTTACTCAACCTCAGTGAGCTTCGACGAGTAGTGGCGGTCAAACTTACCGTACACCTCCGCATATTCAGTCGGGTGCTGTGAGCAGTGTCGGAGAAACTGACTCTCGTTCTTAACAAAAAAGAAAGAAAGTTTCACCAGAGAAAAGACAGTCATGGCTATGGAACCGAATGACCGGGATAGAATGAAACTTCAAGAAGAAGAAAAGGACAGTGTATTGGATAACCTTATTGATTTTCTATCATTTGAAATGCATGTGCCTAGATATAAATTTTGCAGCCCCGGAACTAAGTTGGCCGAGAATATTCAACGCAGTGATATTGGTATCAATCCATTGGACGAGGCGTGTCGACAGCACAATTTGGTGAAGCCAAGCCGATCGAATTTTAGCAGAATATGCTTTTTCTCGTATGGTCGCTGGTGAAACATCACCTGACGCAAGAACAGTTGCGATGATGACAGCTAGCTATATGGGTAGTAAAATTACATTCGAAAAATTTTTTTCACGCATGAAGGAGATTATAAAAAGACAAAATAAGAAAAATAATAAGTTGAAAATAGATAAAATAAAAGAGGATAAGAAGCTAAAGGAAAAAAAATCAAAGGATAAGAAATCAAAGGATAAGAAAAATGTCGAATAAAACGTTTGAGAAACTTTACTACGAAGCTCAGCGACCTTCATCATACGCTGGAGCTGATAAACTTTTGCAAGCTACAAGAGGCAAATATAGTCGTCAAAGTGCTATTGAATGGCTCGAGAGTCAAGATGAGTATAACCTGCAGAGACCTGTCAGACATCGCTTTCCGAGAAGTTATTATAATGTACGTAATTTTGATGATTTATGGGAGGCTGATTCGATGGATATGAGATCCATATAATCTTACAATGACGGATACAGCTACGTTCTAATGGTTATTGATGCAGTAAGTAAATATGGATGGGCTGAACCGACGAAAGACAAAACTTCGAGTAATGCCTCTGATGCGTTTGATCGTATTTTGCCGAGGTGTAATGGGCGAAAACCAGTATGTCTTCAAACCGATAAACGGAAAGCAATCATGGAATTAAATACAGAGTGGCACGGAGTTCGGATATAAAAGATGCGACAGTAGAACGATTTATAAGAATTATAAAAGAAAGAACGTGGCGGTATTTTACTCACAAAAACACACGACGTTACGTTGATGTATTACAGAAAATTACAGAGGCGTACAACGACATTAAACATAGGGCGACAAAAATGGTTCCAGCGTCCGTTACTTTCTACAATGCTGCCAAAGCTCGAGAAAATTTACAGCAACGTTATGGCAACCATGTTTCCAGATCCCCTAAATACGGTGTTGGTGACTTGGTTCGTGTCACTCGCGCAAAGAACGTTTTCGCTAAAGGGTACCAGAGCGGTTGGGCTCTATAGATTTTTAAAATTATACAAATATCATCGACACGTCAGCTAATTGTGTATTATTTAGAAGATTTAGCAGGTAAAGAAATTTACGGATTTTTTTACGGCGAAAAATTGTGCAAAGTGCGTAAAAATTAAAGTACAGGTAGAGGTTCGTCTACAGAATATTTCGTAAAGTGGAAAGGATACCATGATAAGTTCAACTCCTGGATTAAAGCGAGTCAGTTAGCAAAAATATAAAGAACAATGAAAGATGAATTTTATATCCTGTTATCGAGTAACAGTAGTATGAATTACTTCTCGAAAAATACTACGTTACACTTTATAACGCAGCTACCTTAGCAGATACGTCTTCAAGGTTCATGGTCAGTCGCACTTACGGAGGTTCCAATTCCTCTGACGTTTCAACGCGTATCATCCCAAGCGTTGGATAGAACAGTTTTGCTGACACGTATTTCACATTTGGCCCTAGAGAGAAACCAGATAAGAGCGGTAAATTTCAATACGCTGGAGTCGATGGATCGTACAGGAATTTACAAAGATATACACCCTGTAGTAAGCGAGATAATTAATTTAAACTGTACGAAGGACCATGCGGAATTCAGAGTCGAATGTAGTGGCTACGTGACATGCGCCAGAGTTTGTACGAAGGCAACTTGTTATCAACTAAGTCATCAGATTTTCTTACCCAAAAAATTGCAAAAAATACTAAGGTTTGAAAAAATGAACAGTATTTTGAACAAGGATCAAGAATCAATAGAACACATCATTAAATTTCGACTATTACACGTACGGTAACACACAAATCAAGATCTTCTCCCCACCTATTTGCATACCGCTGTTATTCAGCTCATTTGAGACCCTAGAAATCGATATAAGGGATCAAAGCGGCCGTGTAATCCCATTTGATTACGGTACTCTGACCGTTACACTTCCTTTCAAAAGACTTGATAAAAGTGCATTATCGTTATAGTGAAAAAGATAGATCGTTACCAGGAATACTTCAACATGCAAGGCGTCGGTGGTTATACCGGAGGGGAAATAGTTCGTTGGGTCATCGGTTGGATGGCGGTGTTGGCCATATTTACATCGGCTCCCCTTACCAAAGAGGTCATGGTGGCATTCGATCATTTTCAGCTAGAATTTTGCGTCGAGTTCTCCTACTCTTTACTCGTGCTGCCAAGACTGTTAGAAAAGAGGCTTTGCGCGCCGATATGAATATTATGTCGGATGTCGCCACGCGGAATACACCAATCAAAGAATCGATTCGCAACCATTTTAAAGAATCTGGAGAAATCCTCAATCGAAAAGCAGAGGAGAGAGTGGTCAAATTGATGGAGGGGACATAAATTACCACGTCAAGACTTTACGCTTCAGTTACGGTTAGACGATGCTTCTGTCACGAACCGCGAAGGTAAAAAGAAGAAAAAGAGTTCCAGAAGAAAAAAGAAGAAACGGAAACCAAAGACCTCGAAAAAAGCTAAGAAAAAATCAAGACAAAAGAAGAAGAAGAGAACCACAAGAGATATTTTTGACTAGACAGCCATGGCTTTTTCACATGCTCATTCGTGCGAGGGCCTTAAGTCAGAGTTATTTCTGTTTGAAATTCCACCTACCCAAACAACGATAGAAAGTTCGCATTGTGTACAGTACAAACCAATATCTTCTCTTACTGATGATGCACCGATAGAATTTGTGTTACCTAGGAATGGTGAAGAATATATCGATCTGGCTCATACCATGCTTAGCCTACGTGTTAGGCTAAAAGCCACGAGCGAACCAGCAGAAACACTTGCAGCGCAAAAAAAAAATGTTGGGCCTGTCAATAATTTCATGCACTCTCTGTTTAATCAAGTGGATGTATTTTTCAATCAAATACTTGTATCACCACCAACTAATGCTTACGCTTACAGAGCATACATTGAAACATTGTTAAATTATGGACCTAGTGTAAAAACTTTACATTTGACGAGCGTCTTGTGGTACGGGGATACAGCTGGAAAAATGGATAATGGTGAAGATGCTAATGTTGGATCTTGTAGGACGACGTAAATTACTATCGAAAATTAAATCAGTCGACCTGATTGGACATCTTTACTGTGACGTCTTTAATCAAGAGAAATTATTCTGCGGCGGCCAATCAGAGCGCACGGGCGCTCGCCCCCGCCGCCACCGAGTCATCCTGCTCCGCTCCGTTCTTTTCGGATCAGACTCGGCCTCCGCGCTCCGCCGGAGATGGACCTCCTGGTCCTCGCCAGGCTGTCGCCTCCTCGCCAACAGCGTCGCCGTCGCTATGGGCGTCTGGAGTGTCCTGACCCTCGCCAAGTGCGGACCTCAGTTCCGCTCAGGCAAGAAGGGGGTGATACCTTGAGCCACGCTCGGTGTCACCAAGACACTCCAGGAACACCCTGGTGAGAGTCTCGCAAGACCGCGGAACGACGCGACCGCATACAACACCTCGTATCGTTACTTATTTAATTAAACTATATTTTGTAATTATATAGTTATTGCTCTACCGTTCGAAACCTTTTATTTTATATTTAATTATTATGTTACCAAATTATTTAAAAAACCTAAACCTTTATCCTCATGCTCTCCGCCGACTGCTGAGCTTACGTCAGCTTCGAAACCATTGAAACCTAATTTTCGTGGTAATCAATTATATACAGATTCGTATCATACGTTATTTTCCGGAACTGGGGTACATTTTCTTAACCAAGGTAATCAAATGTGACGTGAATCATATCCTAATGGCTATTGCTTATTCGCATTCGATTTAACTCCAGATTTGTCAGCCAACGAATCCACTAATTGGAATCTAGTAAAACATGGTAGTATTAGATTAGACGTTACATTTAGCGAAGCATTACCTAACACTGTAAATTGTATTGCTTATGCAGAGTACGACAATATTTTGGAAATAGAGGCGTCGCATCAAGCAATTATAGACTTTAGCGGTTGAAATTCCACTATGTAGATGTTGCTGTTTCATTGTATATAAGAGTAGCTTTGGTTCGTGATAAAACAGTCTCTTACGATTCGCGGTCGCTCTTGTAAAGTTTATAAAACGCAATGGATCTAGTTATTGATATTCAGTGCATTAAAGGTGCTAAACATAGTATTGTACCAAAACAGATTGCTATAGTTGCTCTCAATGGTAATTATCACGGTCATTAGGTTGTAGCTCCTACAATAGATGAAAATTCTCTGAACGACGCCATTCGAAGAGAAAATAATTGGTTAAGCCAGAATTGTCACGGTTTTGACTATTTAGAGAGTGAGATTGCTTTAAAAGTGGTTCATAAAATTCTACGAGAGCTAACAAAGAGTGCACGAAAGATTTATGTTCGAGGTAGTGAAAAGTGGCTGCTATTGCATAAAATTATAGCGAACGAAATCATTAACTTGGAATACGACAAGAGTTGTCCTCTATTTGATAAGTTATCGTCGAATGTATATTGTGTTCATCACGCTGTGAAACTTTCGAGTCATAAATATCGTTGTGCATTAAATAATTTTTACCGTTTAAAATCTTACTTATGTTCACGCGATACTTACGTAAATAAAAATGTAATCGATCTAAATAATAGACATTCTTCAAATATTGGAGATACTTTCACGATTCCAATCGCACACTGTAGGTGTATTCCCGGCCGATCAGATCCCACGAGTGTGGACCAAACCGACGGCATTTGTCATAAATACTGGCGATTATACAAGACCAGGTATGCATTGGGTCGCTGTCTACATCAATAAATCATACGATAGTTTGTACTTTGATAGTTTTGGAATACCATCTGTTATACCAAATCACATAAATCGTTGCGTAAAAGTTGTAAATCATTTCGTTGAAATACCGTTTAGCTTCGGAATTTTGTGATGCATCTGATGTATGCGGCCATTGTATTATGTTCTTAAGCTATATGTGTAGGGGTTTAGGTTTCGAGAAGTTTCTCGATAATTTTTCTAAGAACTTGGTGAAAAATAATGACACTGTTAGAAGTTTCGTTCAGTATAAAAATACTGACACAAATTTTCTTGGTAACGGAAGCTGCTTTGTCAGATATTTACAAAGATGTAGTACTAAAATGTCTTTATTGTAATATGATATGTAACGAATGTCAGCATTTCTTGCTTGCTCTCTCTGAACGCCAACTATTGTAACACGATACATTGAAAGTCGTTATTTCTTTTTGCTGTATCTCTTCATCTTCTCTTTAACGACAGCATTTTTTAGTAGCACGTGTGGATTTATAACATTTGCGCTTTACATCACTATGCCCCATCTTGAACATGCTTATAATGATGAAGTTGGTCCTCAATCTCGGCAGTCACTTCTACGCTTTTCAAGTACTCGATAATATGCCGGACACAGGACGATCTTCGAACAACCCTTGTCAAATACTAAGCAGAGTGTATTCGCTCAACAATTCGTACAGTAAAAAACTGTTTGTCAGCCTGGAATATTATAGTATCATTGACGAGCGCTACGCACCAGTACTGCATTTAATATCCAACGACTTCACAGGTATTGCCATTACATACGAAGGATGGCAAGATTTAAAAAAAAAGTTTCGAAGATATTTTCAACTATTTTTGTGGACGTGATAGCACTTTAAAGGATCAAAAGATTTACGGTGACGGGAGGGTCTTAAGATTTACAGAGAGTCGCCAAGAAAACGCTATCGAGTTGGAGGAGGAGAAAAAACCTGGGTCATCTGGTTATGGAAAACGTTTTTGTCACAGTATCGTGCTAAAGTTTGTTACTTTTAAGTGTTTGTATCGTTATATTCAAAATTGTATTGACGCTCAATTTGAATACTTAAACTCTATTAGTCGCAGTGCGACATATGTGAAGCTATTGAAAATAAGACAACTCTTATGTTTGAGTCGCAAGTAGTAGAAAGATTAAATATTTGTCATGTTTCATATTACATGGATGATGTGTCGGCTGATATGTTAGAATCACTTTATCATATTGTACAAACATGCTCAAAAGATTCTAATGAAACTATTCCTTTACACCTGTCTAATGTACTCGCTGTAATTAACGATAAGTTATCTGCAATTAAATAATATTTTAAATATACTTACTTTCTTTTCATTTCAACCTTTGTTTCCGTTACATCCCCAAATACTTATTTGAAAAAAGAACAGTAAAATTAAATTTTAGATTGTCATCTCTTATGTATATATTGAATAAAAATTAATTATTTAAGTACTTTTGTTTTGACGCATGAAGATGAACTTTGACCGGGGGTCATGTTTTGTTTTGACGGCCAATAGTGGTGCAATAACTACTGGCATAAAGCAAAGAAGCGAGAAGGGAAGAGTTCTGGTAGCGACGCGAGCGTAGTTAATGTAGAGGAGGTATTAGCCGTGCAACAAGGAGTGCTCGGTACGGCAAATCGAAGCGGCGCACGCGGCGAGCTGTATGCAGCGGCAGCGAGAGGAAATGCGTCGCTGAGAGACTTCGCGTATCCGCGAAGAGACGCGTAGGCGAACGTCAATATTCCTAATACGGCCGCACAGCCAACTCATAACGTGAGCAGAGAGACAGGTATGAGACAGAGGTAGGAGCGTGATCAGCGATACAAAAATCGCGCGGGCAAACCTGACCAAGTTCGAGAGGGAAATTGGCGAAGACATTAGGGCAACCCGAGATTACAGTTTGTGGTGGCTTGTTTTGCATGCCAATCTATAGGGCACCGGGCGTCTGCGTGTTCATTGTTCTCTGCTATTTGTGCAGAGGCCGCGGGCACGTAGTGAGGGATTGTCCGCCGCGGGCTAGTCTAGTGTGCAATAAGTGTGGAATGCCTGGCGCGACTGAACAGACGTGCGCATGGCGCGGACGGTGACTGCCGCTGTCGGGAAACGCTCAGGGCGCGGGGCAAAAATAAAGCTCGCTCCCCGTGCTAATGATGTATTCTTCGCGAGGGCCGGTAATGTAGAGTTAGACTTTCCGTATTCAATTCATTCATTAAAGACGAATGATAATGCGAAATCCGTAAACGTGAGCGAGAAAGAATTAAGCGACGATGATAGTGATAGAGAGGAGGCGCGTAATAGTGAGGAGAATAAGATGCGAGGTCTGAATGCGCGCGAACATCAACCGATCGGTCCTGACGTGGAAGCGACGAGTGAGAGAGTAACCTCGAGAGAGAATGTGCGCGACAACCAGCTGCACGGCGTGGAGGCTGGCTTGTTAGTGTTAGAAGACACAAGTAGCGAGAGGAAGGCGAGTGTGAGCGAGAATACGATAATAGTCAATGTGGTATAACGTGGCGGAATTTTTCACGTTACTGCCGCGCTACAGAAAGCCGATTTGTATATTGAAATCCCCTCTACTTGGTCGACAGGAGGAGAATCCTTCACCAAAGCGTTCAGGGTCACTCATATTTCTGTATCATTGTTTAGTTTTTTTTTGTTATCTTTTTTTCATACGAGAAAAATGTATTACGATGAGAAAAAGCGTGACGAGTAGCTGCCTTCCCGTCGGACTTCAGCGCCCGCCGCCTCATCGCCGGCCGTCTCGCCACCGTCAAGACGCAGCCTCCAACACCAGCTAACGACTATCGTCACTAGTAGAGAACCATTGCCGAAGTTACGTATTTTTAATGTTCTGCCTTAGCTAGTTATTAATTTATTAATTTTAATTTAATTGATTATTTAATAACTTCGCAATTATGTTTATCTTTCTCTCCTCCATTAAATGCATTTAATTCGGTGCCTAATCAGATGCCTTTGCATCTTTGCACCTTTTTATTCAAAATGCCTAGTCGAAAATATAATATTTTTAAATAAATATAAAAGCCGAAATACTGTGGAAAATTCCTATTTGTACAGGAATTTGGGAATTCAGCTCGACACGAGAAAGAATAGAGAGATCAAGAACAAGAAACTCGCCCGTGTAAAAAAAATTTCCTTTGGCGAATGTTTTTCCCAAGTTTCACTTGACAAAAGTTTAGTAATAGTTTGGCTAAATTTGGGAAATGGTAATATCCCAAACTTTGACGAGTCAAACTCAGATCATTCGCGTAAAGTTTGGCAAAACTTCATCTAACTTTAGTGACAGAATCTTCAAACTTTGTCCAAACTACGGCTAAACTTTGTCGAAACTTTTGTCATAGTTTGCACAAAGTTAAAAGTTCCTCTCATTAAATCAAGGTGAAACTTTCGCGAAACTTTCGCCAAAGGAAATTTTTTTTTACACGAATCATCCATTGCGATGCAATGCTGATAACCTACAACCTATCTCCGCGTCAACGCCAGTGCCGAGTACAAGTCGAGGGTGCGTTAGTAGGGACGACAGCACATCCAGTTGACATTCCTGGCCGCATACAAAACGCAGCTCCTGTGGCAGTCGCCCTCGTCACATAGCCTATGACTCCGAGCCAGACGCATTTCCAGTTGTCTGAGACGAGAGCCGGTGAAAAGTAGCTGGATGGTTTAGCACACAGTAGTGCGTAGTTGACGTTATGTGCCAGTGGACGCGATTGAGGCACTGCCACGATGACGACGAATGGGCCACGCGCGACGACCGTAATTGTGTGGAGAGCAAAGATGCTGCGGCTGCGGCTCCGACACTTTTGTAAGCATTGTAGGCAGATTAAATGCCCACTGCTGGTCTCTCCTGTACACTGGATACCTCTGACATGTGATGATTTGGCGATCGTGCAGAGCGTTAGAACCGGGAGGTTTGACGTAGTCGATATGCTAAGCCCACGACAAGAACAATTAATTGAATAAAATGTACCTGAAAAAATAAAAAAATTCACACAGAATATATTGTTTTTAACAAAAATATCGTTGTGCAAATATGTGAAAAGTGTTGTAAGAAGAAAGGTATATGTGTACATTTTCAAATTTGGGTAAGAGGGTAAGATAGTTATGTAGATTCAGTCATTATGAAAAATTCTAAATAATAAATTTACGTACTGATTATTTTTCTGTAACGAATAAGCGAAGTTCTTTGTAGTATTCCAAGTTGTAACTCGATCCCCATCCATTTCTATAAAATACTTTGTCGATCGGAAAGATTATGAGAAAAATATTTTGATAACTGCCGCTGTCTGAAATTGGTTAAATGTTC
>JAPYZO010004848.1:0-11131 GCA_030522905.1 Torymus flavipes | reverse complement strand
CACTTTCGGCCTGGTGTGAGGAAAAAGTACTGAATTTTTAGCACTGTCTTATTTAAGAGATTACCCAGGCTTTCTGAATTGTTTGCAACAATTTCTAAAAGTACGAAAATGCCTTATTATGAAATCTATTTTTCAAAAACAGTTTATTACATATATTTGATTCAGATTACGTAGTAGAATTGGACAACTTTAGACAACTTCATTAACACGTTATATTTAGAGTTAGTTCAAAATATATTCTTTGTTAAATGTTTTGCGCTCTTTTATTATTGACAATATTTTTTTTATAAATTCTTATAATTGTGCATTAATTGTGCATTAAACAAATCGATATTTAATCGCAGTGTACATAATATACTTTCGTACGAAAGTGTAAGAGATTTTTCAAAATAATGTTAAAAAGCTCGCTTTCTCTTAAATTCTCCCGCTTGCTCCGCTCCGTGCACAATACACATGTTCCAACGACCAACAGGGCAACAGCCAATCAAAACATATGTATACAGTTCCATGTCGAGCCGCAGCCCGCAAGAGGCAGCAGCGCGCCGTGCGCATGAATCACTTTTTTCCGAGGTGCTGGCAATCTCTCTATTCATCTCTGGTTCGAGGCTTTGAGAAGAGATTCCGGGCGCGTTCGCTCCTTCTTCGTTCATTTTTTCAGGGACCAGCGAACGGAGTGGGTTGTTCGTCTGGGCATCGGAGCACTCTGGAAACTTCATCCGTTAACGTCGAATTTTAGGTTTATTTCGTTTATTTTTAAAATCATCGGGATATTTTAGCTTTTTACCGCGATGTTAATTTAATTGAATCAACAAATTACGTTGCATTTTTAAAGAAGACTGATTTGGCAGCTGTGGCGAATGGAAGGTAAGAAAAAGCACCGTTTGGTTATAAAGTATTCATTTTTGTAATCCGTGAACATCGATTTGTAATAATTTATTTTGTTGATAATTTCTTGTAAATATTTGTTCTACAATAACTTTTGCATCAGCAAGCAATCTTATTTTTTTTTGTTTTTGACAAAAAAGTTGTTAAAATTTCATGATTTTCGAGAAATTCACACGTGCTAATTTTTCAATATGATGACAACCCTTACACCACTTTAATGAGTATTGATGATTATTCATTACATGCACTACCAACTGAAGTTTAAAAATATATGTATTAATGTACATTTTATAAATAATTTGTTCGATTTTAATGTGTTACTTTTTTTTGTATGTTACAGGTACACTGAAGAGGAAAGAGGTGAGACTGAGAAGCGTTGTTCATAGTAATAGAATTTTAGTTAATATGTTAATAGTGTGAAAAATTAAAAAAAAAATTGTTTTATGATTGTATAAAATTTCGATATGAATAAAAGTCTTTAAAATAACGTTTTCATTTTTTTTTTCATTGCAGTGATATTTCCTTCTTCAAATTGATTGGCCTTATCGTTCCATGTAGTACAGTTATGACTTAATCGTAAATCAGCAGCTTTTTGTTTGCACAAAAAATAAACTAAAATTTAGATACAAATTTATTTTGCTCAAAAGTTTACACATAGTTCATCACAATGAGTACCATTTTAGAAAAAATAGCAGCTATTGAAGCTGAAATGGCGAGGACGCAAAAAAACAAAGCAACCTCGGGCCATTTAGGTTTGTTGAAAGCAAAACTTGCAAAATTAAGACGAGAATTAATTACCCCTAAAGGAGGTGGTGGTGGTGGTGAGCAAGGTTTTGAAGTTGCAAAAACTGGTGATGCTCGAATTGGATTTGTTGGTTTTCCATCGGTTGGAAAATCTACTTTATTAAGTACGCTAGCTGGAGTGTATTCAGAAGTTGCTGCCTACGAGTTTACAACTCTTACGACAGTTCCTGGTTGCATAAAATATAAAGGAGCAAAAATACAACTTTTAGATCTTCCAGGTATTATTGAAGGAGCAAAAGATGGTAAAGGTAGAGGAAGACAAGTTATTGCTGTTGCCAGAACATGTAGTTTAATTTTCATTGTCTTAGATGTCCTAAAACCCCTTGGACATAAACGATTAATAGAGCATGAATTAGAAGGATTTGGTTTGCGGTTGAATAAACAACCACCAAATATCAATTTTAGAAAAAAAGATAAAGGAGGTATAAATTTACAAACCACATGTATTCAGTCGGAACTTGATTTAGATACGGTCAGGACAATTTTATCAGAATATAAAATTCACAACGCTGATATTACACTTAGATATGATGCAACATCTGATGATTTAATTGATGTTATTGAAGGCAATCGAATATATATACCTTGTATTTATTTACTAAACAAAATTGATCAAATTAGTATAGAAGAACTAGATGTTATTTATAGGATTCCTCATTGTGTACCAATATCGGCTCATCACAAATGGAATTTTGATGACTTATTGGAAAAAATGTGGGATTATTTGCAACTTGTTAGGATATATACAAAACCCAAGGGTCAGCTTCCCGATTATAACTCACCAGTTGTTTTAAATAAAGAGAGGCGGACTGTTGAAGATTTTTGTAACAAACTCCATAGAACTATTGCAAAGGAATTTAAATATGCTCTTGTATGGGGTTCTTCAGTCAAACATCTGCCACAGAAAGTTGGAAAAGATCATGTTTTGAATGACGAAGATGTAGTGCAAGTTGTAAAAAAAGTGTAAAATAATTGTTACATCTGTTTCATGTCCAAGACACTAAGAACTCAAATTCGTGATGATGTGGTATATGATATCATTTTTTGACTGTTTATCTTTATTTAAATATAAGACGTTTAGCTGTAAATTTTTATACAAAAAGCTGTTAATGTAGTATTTTCTTGCATATTGTTTATCTACGAAAGAAATTAAGTACAGTTTAAAAATAATAAGAGCAAACTGTTATGAGAATATTTCATTTGTAAGATATGTATGAAATTTCATCTACAAAAAATGAAAGTAGTTTAACTTATGTGTACTGATGAGTTTTGTAAATTGTAAAAATAAATGTTATGCAAACATTGGTAACTCTGGTACAGGAACATAACTTATTAATTTATAGAAAGTGTAAATAATAAATAAATAACTTGAAATAAATTTTTTCGACTTGGTTTTATTTGTCTTCATTTACATGTAAGGTACTTAGGTATAAAGTTTTATACAAAACAGTAGTTAATAGCAGTATTTCTTTTCAATATTAGTCACATTTTGCTACAGAGGAAATAACTGTGTAAGTGCAGGTGGTGGAATAACAGATTTGATTTTACTGGTTACAAGGGAGCACTAACATTTTTTATTAATAAATACATACAATAAAATATTGTTGATAAAGAACCTTGGATATCAATGTTGACACTAATATATGAAATATTTAAAAAAGAAAAATTTGCAAAACATGTTTTACTTTAAATAAAGACGTCATCATTGAAATTCAAGCTTTATTGTCCATTTATGTAAATATATTGCTATAAATACAACAAAAACTGTTTTTTTTTTTGTAAAGTAAATTACAAAATATAAACTTGATTTATGAAACTATAAGTAAATGTAGCTGTTTACAAAGTAATATTTACAAATATATTCATATTATAATTAATTTCGTACTAGATTCTGCATCATACCACATCACTGGGTAACTGATGTAAAATTTCTTATTAAACTTATCACAATAAACAAAATACACTTGCATCATTGTTGTTCCATAACGCCAGTTATTTCTCGTGTTATATTTCTTTTTGCAAAGATAATAAGAGTTAATTTGTACAATACTGCTACTGTGTTAGGATGAAAAGTACTGCATGAAACGTCATGGTATAATCTGTTTTCATAGAAATGTGGAAAACTTTTAGTTGTCTCTTAATTTATAAAACCAAACTTTTGTTGATTATTCATCTTAGAACTTTTTTTTAAGTTACAAAGTGCGTTTCAAGTTTATTTTATTTTTTGACTTGGCAAATCAAAGGGTGTTTGACATTGCACAAATGTTTTTACTGCCGAAATGAACAAGGTTTTTGTTATTTCAACAAAAGTGGTACAGTCTTTATACAAATAGATATAAAGTTTTTTTGGTATACATATCCAATTAGTTAACATTACAATATTTTCAATAACAATTACTTTATCAAGCTTTAAGATATTGTTCAAGTATTATGTTAATAATTTAAAGAATTGATTTGATCGAATTTGAAATATATAGCTTTGTTTTACTCGTAAAAATAAGAAATAGAAAAATTAAATAAATTCGAATATATTCAATAAATAAATAAATTATAATTTAATACAGAATATTAATTTGCTTTATGCTCTTAAACATAATACTTGACAATATCTTAAAAACAATGCTTAAACAAAAAAGGTAGACTAATCGCGTATTACCTTCTAATAAAAATACAAAATATTAATTGTGTATTCTAATTGAAAAAAGTCTCAAAGAATTAATTTTTACAAAAATTTTCTTGATTCGACGAATCTAACGTACGTTTTGCACATAAATGATGGATACTAAAATATATTGTCTTCTAATCACGATTTTCCTAGTAATAAATGTATACTATACAAAAGATGGAAGATCAATCTCACACATTAAATTTTTTCTAAGAGCATTTTTACTGAACGATAAAGTGCAGTGCAATGCGTCATCGAAACCAACAAAATTAACGAATAACTCGCTCTTCACGATAATGAATATAACAGTGTAACGACACTCCTAAAGTGTTACTTTTTCATCGCCTTCTTTCAGTATTCCAAGTAGAGATTCATAAATTTTTAAACAACTTGAAAACCTTCGAAAAAAAGATTAACTTAACTATACATCATAAGCACGAACTAACGTCATCGATATACATAAATTCAGTAAATTCTTTTAAAAAATTATCGAGTTAGCTGAAGTTACGGTCATTTTACAGAAACGTCATAAAAACTTTGTGCACTTCACTTATCTCAAGCACCAAATTCAATACCAATATTAACGACATAATATTATTCAATATCTCATCAGTGCTGTATACCATCAAAAGAGCATTGAAATTAGAAAATTTCGCATACAGAGTATTATCTATTTATAGAGTACAACGACATAATATTTTTTTCCATTATCGTGTTTTCTTTAACAATGACTATATAACTGCCAGTACTTAAAAGTACCTTAGGTATAATTAAATTACAGTACACGTAGCCAGACCTTTGTTCACAGAATACAATTAAAAAAAAAAGAAAAAAAAAGAACAAAAAGAAAAGAGAACTTTGCCTTCATCGAGTCCGACCGCGCCTTACTTATTTGGTCCTTTTACACTATTATAGCACTTATCATTAGGAAAGTAAATAATGCCTCTTTTTGGTACCAGTAAAGTAGGCTTACTTTGATTCGGTATCATAATTTCATCTCCCAAAGCACAATGTGGGCGTCATTCGAATTCGGCTCTTTAAAGGCATATGCCGATTTTTGATTTTTCTCTTCCTTGTGCGATCCAAAGTGCCGCCAGTTCACGTAACCCCGGCCACCCATCAGCGTTAGCACGGTGCGTCTTGGCTGATCCATCTGCGTCGCCTTTCCACTCTTTTTGTTCTGTGGCTTCGGCTTGCTCATTGTTCTGTTCTCCTGTATCGGTGTCGAAGTGCTGTTTATAACGTTGTTGGGAATTATTATCGGATGCAGCTCGTGCTGGGGACCATTCCTGCTGGCTGTACTGCTATTGCGTGATAATTTGCCGTTCTTGAACGAGAGGTTCTCCTCGGAGCCCGAAGACGTGTACAGCGAGCTGGCGTGCGAGTCGACCGACCAATTCGACAGGTCCAACGATCTCGGCCTTGTGATCTTCATCTTGAGCCGACGATCGAGCGTGCTGACTTTGTTGGGTATGGCGAGCTCGGGATCGCTTCTTCGCAGCGTCTCGTAGACAGGATCGATCACGGTGCCATTCTCGTAGTCCTCCTTCACGTACATAAGCTCGGTGTAGAGGCCGTAGACGTCGCAGTTCTCGCCGGAACTCTGAGAGCTCGACATCGAACTCGATAGGAAGCCTCCACCGCAGCCTGAAAAAATGCAATTGGTTTCATTAGTAGTCATCATATTTATATTGCAATGAATTTTTAACTGTAAATGACAATGAAAACGAAGTAATTACCTAAACCACGAGGCAACGTCTTCGAACCCCTGTATTCGTTCTCCTTGCTGCGTTTGCGTCTCAACGGTACGGGACTACTGGCAAGCTGCTGTTTGAATTTGAGCATGTTAGCTGACATGTTGATCGACATGGAAGCGTCAAGACTAGCTCTATCGGCACGCTGCCTCTGCACAAGACCATTATGCTCGGGATCTTTATTCCTCAGCTGCACCTGTTCCTCCTCGGTCTCTCCCTCCTTCGAGCATCCGGCGTTGCTCTTGCTGGTGTTTTGCACAGCCAACAGGAAGGTAATCGGACCGAAGTGCGCGTGATACGAGATGTTGACTCTGCCACTAATTATGGGCACACCCTCGAGACGCGGCAGGGGAATGGTAAGACTGATGCCTACATTCGTGCCGACCCACAACAGACCTTTGCACGCCATCAGAGCGGTTACCGTCACAGCTGACTGGTTGTTGTTGATGCTGTCGCCGCTCGAGCCGTTGCTACTGCAGACACCAGCCTTGGTGATTCGCAGCACATTCGATGCGATGTTGATGTCTTGCAGATGCTTGAATGTTTCCGTGTGATAGAGGCAGACCGTGCTCGAGTTCTTGAGAGCTACCCAGAGACCGACGCCCGAGTGCGCCATCAGCTTTACGTTGCCGACGTGCTCGTGCTGCGCGCTGAAGCTCTTGGTGTTCTCGCCAGTCATGGCGTTTAGCACCCAGACTTTCTTGCCGCAAGCCGCGTAGATCGACGAGTTGATAGGCATCAGGCAGGCAACTGGATCGGTACCTAAAATAACAAATCACACAATTTTGTTAATTCAACCGGTCTTTGCTACTATACATAACTGCACATACGAAATCAGTATGATATAATGGACTCTTACCTAGTGTTATAACGGCCGGCTCCTTCAAATTCCACGTTCCGTCGAACTGCCTCTTGAACATGAGCAACGAACCCGTACCCAGCGCCACGAAGACATTATCGTAGTGATACTTGATCTGGATGACGGGTCCGCCAACTGGGTAACTTCCCAATTCCTCTTGCTTCTCGGGTTCCGCGGCCGCGTAAATGATGACTTTGCGCGAGTCCGTGCCCATCCAGATGAGATCACTGGAGAGGCTGGGCTGCTCGTTGCCGAGACCCTTAACGAACTCAACGGTAGCGACGCGCGTCTCCACGAGGTCTAACGAGGTGACCTGCTTGAGCGAGGTCGCCGAGGCCGTGGTCGACTGGCCGAAGACTGTGACATGTGTCGACACGCCGTCGTCCGTGCAGATCCAAAGGTAGCTCTGGTGACGGCCCCGTCGTCGCGTTGGCCGGGGATTCTGCGTAACGTAGTAGCAGCCGCACCGTACCTATGATATAGAATCGATTTTTTAGTATTGCTAATAAGAAATGTGGAGTTGTAAATAATGTTTAGCGATTTGAAAATAAAGGCGAGAAACGTACCTCAGATTGATGTTGCGAGTGATAGACTGGTTGAGAGGTGACGAATAGAGGCATCTTCGTGGACGGTCTCTGTTCTTGTTCGGGAACTTCCCAGGACGGCGAGTTGTTGGGGTCCAAGGCTAGCTGCGCGAGCCTCAGCTCCGTTATCCAGTCCTTTTTAACCAGCGGATTCTCCGTCTGGAAAGTGTACATCTGGCCCTGCTTCGTCACCAATTGCAGACAACAACTGTCAGCCCAGACCATCTCCTCATCCTTAGCTTGAACCGATGCTTGGATACCATGTAGCATTTGCTTTATAACGTCCGGCGTCATTCCCTATTATCGAAAAGTATATTATCATTACAATTTCGTTGTTGTTGAATATTTATTATGTTTCGACCCGAAAAATTCATTACCTCATACGATCCCTTCAACTGTCCAACCAAATCACTGATCCTCGACATCACCTCGTAATCGTGCCTGAGGTCGTTCATTTCCACGCAAAGGTTGTCGGCTCCCGCCTGTCCGCCTTCACCACTTCTATCCGACTTTAAGCTGCCTCCTTTGTTCAATCCCGCTGTCAACAGTCGACTAAGTGTTGGAGATGTACTCGTATCTTGTATCTGGAATATCATGAATACGTTGTAGAAACATGTTCAAATTTTCGATTTAATTTGTTATTATATTACTCAATAATTGGTGGTCAACGTACCTCTATATCCGATACTGGATATGTCCACTTTAACGATAATCGCTCGCTGCTGGAGAAATCTTCCGCCGATCTTGGTGCCACCGAAACGCACACGACGAGATCGTTTAGAAGCAGCAGTCTTCGCCTTTTTGATTTTGTGATCATTCCGTTTTGATTGAATTCCTGCAGAAAAAAGAAACCCAAGAAAAGTTACGCAATCGCATCATTTGCAATTATGCGCGGAAACATTGTAGCCGAGCATTTACATTCGTTTAAAACGCAAAAGGGTATATATGTACAAAACGTGATTTCTTACCAATTGCGTGACATTGTCCTCTCTTATAAGGTACCTCGAGGACGAGGAAAGTGGTCGGTGCGAGAGTTTGCCAGAAACGTGACGTAACATTTCCTTAAATGCCTGAAATTGCTCTGCCTCTCGTTTCCTCTCATTCAGCATCTCTGCCAAGCTCTCCAACTGCGTGAGCGCCAGCTGTAGCGACATTCTGTCGTGATGTCCGTGCGGAGTATGTTTTAATAAGTCCTAGAAAACATAGCGTTTAATGTTAAACCACCGCACGAATAAAGATATTGATTAATTTTTTATATAAAAAGAAGCTTACTTGTAAAAATAATATAAACTGTGGGAACCTTTGAACTGGCTTGACCATCAATCCGAAAAAAGATAGTCTGTCATGGGCACTTATTTGTTTCACCTGTAAGACAAAAAAAGATTGCAAAATTAATTTTCAAACTGTTAAATTAAAGTTAAATAAACATTCAGGTAACAACAAAGTTATTTCAAGCTATAGGAATTACAAATCTCACGGAACTCTGTTCTTTAATTTTCCGTAATGATTTACGAGCTCGTAAAAAAGCAGTAAGAAGTATATTTTGGACAGTGTCCACTAAAAACTTTACAACACGAACGGTCAGCCACCTGTACGTCAAGAAAACCAACTTGTCAATCAAACAAACAATTAACGCACCTTAAAAAAGTCAGCTAGGGCAGTCTTTCGTTTCGATTCCTGTTTCGCGAGGTCCATCGCCACGGAGAAGTTGTTGATAAAGCCGCTGTAGATATCGAGAACTATGGCCTTGCTGAAGCTCGCGACGAAGACGTCGCCGAGCTTCTCGTCCTTGTCCCAGCTGCGCACGCATTCCGCCAGGGCGATGCGAAAAAGCGTGTGGCACTGCAGAATTTCCGGCAGACGATGGAATAGCGTCGTGATCTTGGATTGGCTCAACACAGGCGGCGACGACTCCTCGAGCTCTTTCTTGTAATCCTAAGTGTGGAGGAAAAGAGGGTAATTACGGGGTTCGCATTTTTTATCGCGTTGATCGAGGTCAATTGATCGGTGAATTTTTTTGTTCAGTTTTTATTATACAGCCGTTATTGAATGTTACTCTTTGAATTATGCAATGTTGAGAAAGCTCGGGAGTATATAATGCGTATGCGGTAATCGGGATTGCAGTGGACACAAATTTGCTTTGACATAATGCGGTTGAATTGACTTTATCAAGTTCTTTTGATTGCTTTATTCTTCTATTAAAGCTTGCTTTTAATAATAATAATAATAACAATAATAATAACGATGAAGATAAAAATACTCAAATCTAATTTACGTTAAGATAGGCATTATACATAAACTTTTTCATTTGGACGGTAGATTTATGGATAAAGTATTGAGCAACTTTAGTACTAAAAAGAGTAATTAATTCAAAGTTAGGCAACATTTCCCGTTATTAGTATGTAAAAGACTAATTATACAATTCTACAGATGATTTGTTGCGAACAAAATTCATTAGACGCGTTTAAATCAGTTCGTTATAGTGGCACAAACGAGAATCTTAAGTATTCGTATTATATAAAGCTCATTATACTCAATTCTAAATCACTCAGTTACGATTTTCAGGAAATACCTGCTGGCCATTTGAGTGATTTATAATAATTAAAATATATATGAACTATTCATTAGAAATTAATCTTTTCTGCATAGTCATTGAAAAATGTAAGTAGTTTACTTTGATGTTTTTGAACTATGTTATCGTAACAGTCTCAATTTTAAAAGAAATTTCCTATCTATCAAAGTGTTAAGTATCATGTATTCAAGTAATGATCTTAACACTCACACATTTGAATTCGATAAGAGATTTAATCCAATTAAGACACTATTAATTATATTCTCAACTAGATTAACGCGTATCACAGCTTGCAATTTTTCCGTAAATGTTTCGTATAAGAATATTCTTTCTACACTTATCAAACGCTATCGCAAGATAGTAAAATGTCTATGATCAGAGAAACTTTGACCATTATAGCTAAGGAAACTTTATAATGATAATTACGCAAAACAGCTGCTCGATAAGACCTTCCATTTCGAAATTTCAAAGTTTCCAACCACATCATTCTTAAAATTATTATTTATTATTATAAATACCTAAAAAATTCAACTTAAACACCTACATTTCCAAACCAACCGAACAAAAACTCATCGATCCAATCTCCCCTTATTCAATACCCAAAACCATATATATATAAAATACAAAAAGGTATCAACGTACATTGACCAGCCTCTGGAGCGTGGCGACGTAGCTGTTCTCGGAGTGCACGATGGCCGCGACGATGGCCCTACGCTTGAGCTGCTGGGCGTTGAGGTTCGGCGGCGCCGGTGGCAACGAGGGCGGCGCCTGTCTGCGCTGCTGCATACACTGGAACTGCGTTATCGCACCGCTCTCCTCCTCGACCTGCACATGAGAACATTCACAAATTGTAGGTATACTATATATAAACGTTCTCGACAGCCCCTCGCGGGACAATGTCAATGTCGAGACAAAACGATTCGGGGAAATGGTTAAGGCATTGTTACTGCGGTGTGCGATGGGGGGAATGTTGAGTTTCGTTTTTGACAGTGAAGTTACTAAATAAAG